>JANRGW010035260.1:0-27325 GCA_024733675.1 Psilopsiagon aymara
CACAGGGTGCCCAGAGAAGCTGTGGCTGCCCCATCCCTGCAGTGCTCAAGGCCAGGTTGGACACAGGGCTTGGAGCATCCTGCTCTAGTGGGAGGTGTCCCTGCCCGTGGCAGGGGCTGGAACTGGATGAGCTTTAAGGTTCCTTCCAACACAAATCATCCTGTGATTTTCTGATTCTCTATGTCTGTGCTCATTGCAGGGGGTTGGACGAGATGACCTTTAAAGGACCCTTCTAAGCCAAATCAGTCTGTGAGTCTGTGACAGCAGCATCAGCAGGGGTGGATTTGTTGATGTCTTTTAGATACTGCACATCTTTTCCTCTCTCAACTCACAAAACCAAGATTTGCTGCAGCCAGGCTGGTGGCTTTGCTGGTTGTAAGCCTGCCCCTGTGCTGATGTCTGCCCTGTATCCTTTTAGTGCTTTTAGTGCCATTCCTGGAACTACACAGTCTGGGGAGAAGCATTTGAAAACTTCACATCATTAGCATGCTGGAGCAGAGGTAATGTATGTAAAGCATTTGACCTCAGTCTGGCTCCCGTGGCTGAGACAAATTCTGATCTCATTTACAGCAACTCAAATCCAGGGTATCTACATTAAGCACTTGAAGTTTAGTGGAGTTACTCTGAGTTTATACCGCTTCACCTGGTAAATGGAAGATGTCATGAGCAGCCTTTTCCTGACCCAAGGGAAAGAAGTAATGAAGGCAACCTGCAAATGAAAGGATAAAACCAATCCCGACAACAGAACTTGTGCAGGGGTGTGAAATTTATTGGGAGTTGCTGCCTGCTCAGCATTATTTAAAACCAGTTCACGCGTTTGGTGCAGGAAGTATGGAAATGGGAACCTTACTGTAGGCATCAAGCTTTTAAAACATGTCAGAGGCTACTCAGGGTCTACCTGGAGAAAAGGTTGATTATGGATTGAGAGTAGCTTAAAAATGTTAAAGCATGGGGAAGGGCGAGGTTTTCATTTCACATTTTTCATTCTTTTTCCAAGAGGGAAGGGAAGATGGGGGAGACTTGAAAAAACCCAAACCAAAACAGAAAAGAGGGGGGAAATGAAAACTGGAGCCAGTTTCATGCAAAATTAGTTGGAGGAATTCAATATCCCACAAAACCAACAATTGCCACAGTTCTTTATTCTCTCTCTGCACGTGTAAAACCCCGGTGAAAGATCCACCATGCGTTTCAGTTTGGCTGGTCCCCACACGCGCAGTCCAAATCCAACATCTCTACCTATTCTCAGTATTAAAGAGTCATTTTATGTTTTCCATATATACAGAAAATTCGAAACATCTGGAAAAATGAGGACTTCTTTGTGTGCAGCCTTTCCAGTCTGAATCCAAACAATCCCCAAGAACCTGTGCTTTCCAGGCAGTGGATGTGGTGGAGAGACCCGATGAACACAGATGAGGAGCCTGATTTGGGTATCAGATGCACCTTGGAGATGTGATTCCTTATTGCTTTTTCATGGGAGAGAGCCAGATGTAGTGTCAGCTTTCTCAGCACAAGCATTGTTGGTCTGTCACCCACACGTCGGATGTTGATATATAGGTGATGGATCTTGGAAATATTTAAGGTTCCAGAGAGACCCTTTATTCATCCTTGCAAGGGACCTTTAGCTCTGAGCATGATTTATCCATATCAGTGGATGTCTGTGTCCTTGGGATGAGGAGGAGTGAAGAGCTGCTGTGTGGAGAGAGGCAGCTCCTCTCCCTTCATGTGAACCACTCTGGTTTGGGTCCCAGCCGTGAGACACACATGGATCCTTCACCTCATCATTGGGCAGCCCCGTCTTGATAGGCACATGTGGGTTGGCAAAAGAAACTGCCTTTTCCTTTGGGATGGGGGAATCCTGCTGTGCAGTGAAACATGGAAAGTGGAATAGAGTGGAGTGATGAGGGCTGAAAGGATCTTTCTTCACTCACCAGGGCCAGACTCTTCTGCCTAAATGTAGGTGCCCCAGGTCCCTGCAGACAGAGATCAGCTGTCCATGAGGTTCTTCACCTCCTAATGTACGTGCCTAGAGCAAGGAGATATTAGCTCTAAAAGTGCCTGTTTTTCTCTTGTTTCATGTCTCCTTTTTCCTTCCAGGCTGTCTGTGGTCAGCTACTCTGTGTGTTGATTTTCTCCTCCATGTGCTGTACCACGAGGTTCAGTTTTGGGGCAGGCTGAGTCCTCAGCTGCTCTCTGCACACTGCTCAGGTCTCATTCCAGAAGTGATTAAACCCTCTCATTTGCCATTATTAGACTTAATTTGGACAAACCCACCACAGATTAGATCTTTTTTACAGGACCTGGCTGTCAAATAGCTTTAAATCACAAACCAGTTTGTCACTTCAGATTCTTAGGAGGTCTATGCTGTGCTTTACAACTTGGTAAGCCTGAGGAACACATGATGGGATTTCCATGCACACTATTGCTTTTGATGCAGGAGGAAGCCCATAGCGGGTGCAGATCTGAGGCTGCATTTATCAGGAGGTTCTGGACCTCTTTCTATATTTTCTTGCTGATCCCAGGTAAGAATTATCCAGCTGAAACTGATGCAGGTTTTCAGGGAGAAAAGGGATGTGATGGAAAATACTTCCCAAGCAAAGGTGGAAGCTGTTTGTGCTGAGTAACACAGTTCCTGTATCCTGTGGGATGCTTTGCTGTATACTGGTGGAGCACTCCTTAGTGTAAACAGTGATGGGAGAAGAAAGAGGGGAAACAGCATTAGCTTTCCATAATCAAGTGTATGGAAATTAGTAGGTGTTTGCCATATAAACGTTGTTGTCCGAGTTTCTTGAAAGGGGGTTTGACACGCATGGGAGACACTATTCCACACAAGTGCTTCTGTTTGCTCCCTGTGCAGCTCTTTGCAGCAGCTGCCAGAGACCTGCCAAGCTCTGGACATGGGTAAGCTTCTTCCATGTGCTGGTTTGTCAGGTCGTGTACCACAGAACACATCAGACACTGGCAGCTGCCCATCCGTGGAAGTGTTTGGTGGCTCCTGTGCCATCAGTAGGCTTTAATGTAGTGCTCTGAGAAATGAGGTGGGTCTGTGCTGACCACTCCCTTGTGTTTGTTTACCAGGTTGATATAATACAGCTCTCTCCCCCTAATTCACTGATGCAGTTGTGTTTCATTATAAGGAAAATAGCCAGCAGCACAGGATAAATGACAATTGACCAAAAGCCCTCCAGTGTGGAGCTGTTACATGCTGGGTGCCTGGAGCAGCCCTCTGAAATGGAGCCAGTGTGCTCTTAAAGGAGGAAAGAGGATTCTTCAACAGAAGGTAGAGCTGGTTTCTGTCTTTGTGGCATGGTTAGTTAACTGACTTCATTAACTACCTGGTAGTGATGAACAGGAAACAGTCCGAGTCAGATACGGTCCAGGCTGTATCATAGAATAGTCAGGGTTGGAAAGGACCTTAAGATCATCTAGTTCCACCCCCTCTGCCATGGGCAGGGACGCCTCACAACTCTGTATTTATCACTGAATTAGTTGGAAGATGCTTCAATGCAAAGTAGATTAGGGACAAGCAAGCCTGAGGTCTTGCTGCACTGCTGCCGGGAGGTCCCATATAGCTCCTGAGTTTATGTGAAAGCCACAGCTGCCAGGACTTGGTTTAAGCAGTTATCTCAGGGAAGCGGTTGGCTCTTTCCTGCCTGTGTTTGGCCCAAATCCAAAGCACAAATGAGACTGAAGAAGAATTGGGTGACTGTGATCACTTTTATCGTCCTTCTTTTTAGGTCCATCTGGTGGATTAGCTCGGGGTGAACAAAGCAGCATTAGGGCCTGAGCCTCTTGGTGTGTGCTGAAGCCACTGTTCGACAGGGCTGTAAGGCTGACTAGCAGCAGACTGAAGAGGCTGAGCTTCTGCTGATACCCAATTAACTGATTATCCCAAAGGGAATTGAAAATGAAGGTTATCTTTCAACTTGTGATGAGCTTCCAAATAAATATTCAACATGCATTTAATAAGACAGTGTTATGCATTATTTAAGTATCAATTGATGGGTAGGAGACAAAACACTACTGATGCTGAGATCTGAAAGGCAAGGGCAGAAATCTGGCAAGTGAGTCATTAAAGGAGATTTATATCACTCTTTTAACTGGATTGTTATTTACACAGTAATCATGAACAGAATTTTAGCAAGAGTTGTTTCTGCATTTTGGTTGAGGATTTTTTTGGTTTTAAGCAGAAGATGACCAAATGTACAAAATGAATAGAAGATCAGGGAAAAGGGAATGTCAAGGCAAAGATGGTCCAGCCTTCAAGATCAGGGGTAAGATCTCTGGGACCAGATTGTAACTTTGTTCCTTGGAGTTTTGTGCCTGTTTCGAAGAGAATGTTTCAGGTCAGGGCTGAATCTTTTTCCTTGGACTTGAAGGATCTGATTCTTCTCTTGCTTTTGCTTATTTCAGGATGGACCTTGCGGGCAGAAGCCCTCTCCAAGGAGTGATCTGCTGCTGGAGGACAGTCCAGCTCCTTATCTTTAATGTGAAGTTTTAATGTTGTACGCACCCAAGGGAAGTTCTGACTGTTGCAGTGTACAGAGCAATAATGTGCCCTATTCACACTGAGGCACTGTGTGTAGCACGGGGTTCTGGCATGCACTTCCCAAAGGACCCCATGTTAGGGATATCTAACATATCAGACAGCGAGGACCATTTTTGACCCGTGCTTTTCCTTCCCTAATACTTCTGCTCCTCCAGTCCAGGTTACCTGAAACCTTGATTTGAACTGGTTTGAACTTGGTCCCATCCCTGCAAGAAAGCAGGATTTGGATGAATGCGCCATGGTTTCAACACCATTGAAATGTCACTGAAACCCGTCTCCTGTGGGATACCATGAGCAGGATCAGCCTTGCAATACTGGGAGACACCACTTGGTTAATTAACTTAACTGGTCTCTGAGACAGGGATGAAAAGGAGGACAGTGGGTTTTCTTTCCATTGCATCTCTGCCTTTTCAGTGCTTCATTCGTCAGCTTCTCCTGGCAGCTCAGGGTAGGCTCTGTTTTCCCTGACACCCCATGGTATTCCAAATATTATTTTATGCATTTCTTCTCTTTAAAAAGGTGCTAAAATGAAAGCAGAGGCTGTGTCCTCATTGGGGGTACCCCCTTTTCCAGCCCTCTGTTAACAAATTTATTAATCTAGTTGGGATTATTTGTCTTTCCTCTTACCAAATGTTTTTCGCTCTGAAGGAAAAACTCCCAGTGTATTATTAAAGGTGGGTCAGACCCCAGTGCACTTTTCTTTGTTGCTTCAGTGTTTGGAAAGAAAACGTAAGGGGTGTTTTTTTTTAAAAAGGATGCTGTTGAGAAATAAGAACTTGAGTTCCATTTGCCTTTAATTTTCCACTTTTCCCTCCCTCTTCCACTTGGTGCAACATGACCTATTTTCAGTCCACATGCAGTTTCCCAGGCTAATTTATCTCGTACTGCCTATTTGCATTTTCATTACTTTTGAGAAAGATTTTTATCTCCAGTTGATTTGAAAAATCACCTGTTTTATTGGAAATATAAATAATTGTCAAATGTTCTCGCTGATTTTTATGGAGATTTGCTTGAAAGCCTTTATTTTACATCTAAGATTTTGATGCTGCCTTTAATTTGGTGCCCATTGCTGTATTTCTTAATATCCTTAAATGATCTCAAGCAAACCAGCTCAGAACTAGAACTCTGAATAATTGATTTTTTTTTTTTTTTTTACTTTTACTTTTGGTTGTTAAACTAAAAAATGTTGCTTGGTTTCTTTCTGATCACACTAAGAGGAAGATTGTTCAGCAAAATGGATAGGAGACCCGAAACCTTTAGCCTGATTCATTTTGTTTCAGCTGCGTGCTCTGAAACCATTTAAATCCCTCTTTAAAAATGAAATGCTGATGATTTTTGGAAACAAATGTACTAAGGAAGGAAAAATTTAAACACGAAGTAGAAACATTTTTTTCTCTTCCCAAATATACCCATATTCTTCTTCCTTAGAGAAGTTATGGCTTCTTTCTTAGCATGTAGAAGTTTACTATGGAACAGTTTCCATCCAGTTACTGTAGGGTCCCTAAAATTTCAACAGGAAAAAGAGATGCCTCTGGAAGGCGGTTCAGTCCTTCTGCATTTCTCTAGTAACCACAGGGATAACTCTTCTGAATGATGTTCTTTCATATATTTAAGGTCAAAGGAGATGAGCCTGGGCCTTTGGATGTACTCTGTTAAGTGCAGCCTGAATTGTGAAGTGTTTAAACGGGCTCCCTTGCATGTTTAGGGTGTAAATGTATTGTATTATACGGCAGAGGCATTGGGTGACAGTGGGGTTCATAAGTGAAAGGCGTTAGCATCAAGAGCAATATGTAGATTAGTTGATATTAACAACCACGTTCATTTAGATGAAGTTGATGAGTCAGCAGAGGAGGTTCCTCCACAAAGCAAGTGATGTACCACCGACCTTGGGTGGGGATAGGAGAGGTCATACTGTGAAATACAGCAAGCCTGTTGAGCTCTTGATGCTTTTAGGGTGAGGCAGGTATGTATTAATACCAATGTTTCATTCAAGTTTGAGCAGGTTCGTTCCACCCTCTTAACCGGATCCATTTTGCTATTTCTGATGGATACCCTAAAATCCCACATTGGGTTTTGCCTGGTGCAGGCAGTTCAGGAGTGGGTGAACTGATCCTTGTAGGAAATATTTAGAGATTCAGGTAGTCTAAAGCATGATGGAAAACATTCAAACACAAGGTGTGCTTTTATCACGGCATCTTTGTGTGTCTGCAAAATACAAGTTTGCTGCTTATTTTGGAAGAAGGGCTAACAGTGTTTTAATTATCCCTGAGCATGCTAAGCTGACTCAGTGCAATGTAATTAATAAGGCCATCTTCCATTAGAGGACAGTGGTAAGAGATGTTGCTAATTACTTCACAGGTGTCAGAGCAGTGTTGCTGAAACAGGAGCCTCAGTGCCCAGAAGACGGTGTTGGAAGATGCTGATTCTCCACAAGCCTCATGTACTTTTCATTACCGCTGCAGAAGGTGCTACTGGCGATGGAGCTGCTGCTGCCTGCCCAGAGCTTGGCCCTCAGAGGACTTCATTGGCTCAAGGAGCAGCTATTTCCTCACATCAACATAACCCCTCTCCACTGCCAGTGTTTCCTTTGGTCATGCTGGGACCTCTGAGGACAGCCTGGGCTCAAGCCATTGCTCCTGAGTGAGGATGTGCTTGGTGGACAGTTTTCAGTGGCATGAATGAGACTGGAAGGTCAGTGCTGGAAACCTCATACAGAGAGAACTGAAATGTGGTACAGGATGCTGGGCAAAGAGATTGGTGCTGGCTTCCTTCCATGTCAAACACAAGGGAAAATGTGAGTAAGTAAATGCAGTTCCTTAAAGTTTTATGAACTTTCCCCAACTTCCGCATAATTGAACTTACGAGTGGAGAACATTATGGGAGACTCTATTATTCCCTCATCCATTTGTTTAGAGGTATGGACATGAGAGTGCTGGAAACATCTGAAGCCTTATCTAGCCTGCCCTGCTGAATAGCAGACCATGAAATGTTGTCCATTAACCTCACCACTGAGCCCACTAACTAATTTCTGGCTAAACCATCTCTTCTGCTCTTGGCCTGAGGAAGCCATGTGGTGGGTAATCCACCATTTCCCTTAACAGTTTCTTTTGATGGCAAGACTGCCTCTCCATTTAAAGCAGTAATTATCCCTGCTGCTCCTGTCATGGATCTGATCCATGGTTCACTGTAGGTTGCAGCCTGGAGTCATGAAGGTCAACACTAAGCTGGAAGCTTGCTGTAGGTTAGGAGGGAGATGTTTTGGGTACAGGGGATGTAGGAAGCCTGAGGGGTAAGGTTCAGATCTCAGCAGTATGACCATGTTTTGAGTGGTAGAATCATACAACCCCAGACTGGTTTATATTGGAAGGGACCTTAAAGCTCATCGGTTCCAACCCCTGCCACGGGCAGGAACACCTTCCACTGGAGCAGGCTCCTCGAGCCCCTGTGTCCAACCTGGACTTGAACACTGCCAGGGATGGGGCAGCCACAGCTTCTCTGGGCACCCTGTGCCAGCACCTCAGCACCCTCACAGGGAAGAGCTTCTGCCTCTCAGTCTCCCCTCTGGCAGTTAAAGCCATTCCTACAGCCCTTGTCAAAAGTCCCTTTTAGAGCCACCAATAAACTCCTTCAGTCTGGGGTTTATTGGTGGCTCAGTGAGGGCTCAGGCCAGAACCAGTGCTGCTGTCATGGGGAGTTGCAGGGGTGTCAGCAGAGTTGGATGAGGTCCCTGAGGCATTGCTGGAGCTCTGCTCTCTGCTTCAGCTGTGCACAGCATCAAGACTGACTCAGCAGGTTCCTGCTGGGTTCCCTTGGTCAAACACACTTTGAAACTAGAGTGTTTCCCATTGCCTTGTCTGGCTGCAGCCCTTTTCTGTCTTTGTTATCACAAGCCCTGAATTGACTCATAGCATCATTCAGCTCCTTGTTTGTCTTCTTCCTTGGGCTCCATAACTACAGCTGCTGCTGAGACAGCAAGGCATGGTTTGGGAGACCACCAGCATAGCCTGTGGGGAAACACTGAACACCCCTTGCATCAGGATGTGCTTTCTGCAGTGACTGTGTGAGTCAATGGGTTGATTTGCCTTTCTCTGGACTGAGCAAATACGAGGTGCATCCTGTTCCACGCTGCCTGAGCAAGCAGCAGCAGCCCGCTGGCTCCAGCAAGGTGAGCCATATTTCACTGGGGAAAAACTGTGGGTGAATGTTGTGAGAGGCAGCTGGGGGCTGCCTCCTGAACAGCTTTGCATCGACCATCTCTGTTTGCAGAGTGTGTTTTTTCAGAGCTTGTCATTTCTAAGGGCATTGGGTTTAATGTGTTTTCTTTGGATGGCGATTTGACAGCCAAGGGATCGGCTCGAAGAAGGAATGGCATTCCTCGGACTTTCACCTCAGCATGCCTTGACTGGAAGCTCTGGCTGTCAGTGGTACCCAGAGAGATTTCTGTTGCTGAAAATCTCCTGTGCAAGTGCTGAAATAAAGAGCCATTTGTTTGGAGAACTGTTGTCTTCCCCATGGGCTGGTGCCATATTGAGTGAAACCATCTCAAACAGCACACGCAACTGTCACGGACGTTGCACAGCACCGTGGCAAAGAACAGACTCCGAAGTTCACTGAGTAGAGATTGCCAGATACTCGTGAGCTGATGGATGACTGCCATCAGGAAATGTTCACAACTGGCTGCTGGTAGAAGCCTTTGAGCAGCTCTGGAGCTGTGGTTTCCTCCCTTATGAAGCACACAGTTTCTAGCAGGTCAGTGTTTGCATCTGGGGCAATTTCAGTGGGTAATGCTCAATGGCAAAGCACAAAGTCTGCGACCCTACAAAGGGCATGATGGCTTTTGTTCTCTCCTTGGATACGTGTTGGAGGATACCTCAGATGTAATGGGCAAGCTCTGGAATGAGGGGCAGACATAAAGAGCTTGGTCTATATCTTGGTCTTCTCATCCTGAAGAGAAAGTTTGGAGGCAATGTGATCATGGTAGGTGATTTCCTGCACCAAGAGTAGATTTCTGATGTGAAACATATTCATAAGAAGATCCAGTAGATGAATGTTGAAGTTAGGTCAGAAATAAGACAAGTGGGGAGCAACATGGTGATTACCCAGTGGAGCAGCTGACTAGGGCAAGGGGGAAATTCATTCTAGCTTGAATGCTTCACCTTGAGCCTCGATGGAAGGGATGCTGTAGTTCAGCCGTGTGTGAGCTGGGTAACATTATACGCTGATGGAGAAAACAAACCGAAAAATGGTGTCCTGGATCTCCTCACCCACTGGGCATCTTTCCCTTGTGTTCCTGAGCCCCAAACCAGTCATTTCACCATTGGAAGGCAGGAGCTGCTCTGGACTCTGTGCCTTTTTAGTTTAATGGCAGTGCAGAGGGCTGGGTCTATGCTCCTTGGCTGGAGAGGGTTTCCTGTCACATGGACAATTCAGAACACTTGAGATTGATGCTATAAGTAGAGACATTTGGCCTCTTTCCCACATGATGAGGATAGGTGAGGGAAATATAGATATGTTTGTACTGTGAGGGTGGTGAGACACTGGCATTGGTTGCCCAGAGAAGCTGTGGCTGCCCCATCCCTGGCAGTGTTCAAGGCCAGGGTTATTTCTGACTTGCGTGTTCAACTATTTTTCTTTAAAACATGATTGGCTTTTAGACAAGCAAACAAAAATACCACTTTGAAACAAAACAGTGAAAAGTCTGGCTCAGAAATTTGGCAGAATGACCTGTTTGTCAGCTCTGTGCCAGGTATCACCTTCTCTTTCCCCCATCTGTCTTTGTGTTGCAGTCTGCTTATAGCTGCTGATGAAGACCTCAGTGCAGCCAAGGCAGTGATGCTCTCAAGAGGATCAGTGCCATGGTTTATATTGCATGCTTTTCAAGGCTGTAGTGAAGCTTCAGGAGCGTGGGCAGTGCTGGGTGGCAATGCGGGGGCTATCAGTGCATCCAACAGTTGTATACGCATGTGTTTGATGGAAGCAAATGTTGGGTTCGTGTGTCAGGTCCGTCCACAGCCCCATTGCAGTTGTATGAGGCAGCAAAGCTGCTCACCCAGGACCAAAAGCCGTTTCTACACACCTTGTGTAGTGTTTTTCTCCTGAAGGGCTTAGCTGTGATAAGACAAGGTGGAATGGGCCATAAATCACAATCAAATAGCTATGGTCTGATGCTGTGTTTCCTCTTTGTGATACTCTTCTCAGTTCATCAGTTTTATAGCTGGGGTTTGGAGCAGCTCTGTGCCTGATTCTTGCTAAAAGTTGCAGATCTCTGTTAATGTGGGGCAGCTGCTGTGGCTGTCACAGTGTTCCTGGGCTGCAGGTAAAGGGATTTGGATAGCATCGTTCCATCTGAGGGGCTGTCTTGTTAATTCTGGTATACTGGATGGCTCCCGAAAGCAGTTTTCCTGGGCTAAAACAAGGATTTGTAATAGATCTGAATGAGGCACCCCTGCTATGATGAATCATTTGTTTCTCTGATGGGATCACGGGATCATACCATAGATGCCCAGGGAGAAGGAGAGGAACCTCAAACCCTGTGTTGAGACAGCGTCAGTGATCACCTGGCTATTCACTGTCCAGCTAGGAAACACTGCAGCAGTCCCCCAGAATCACCAGGATGTTGTCTGCTGCTTGTAAAAGTCAGTGTTTGCCTCCAAAGACAAAGAACTGCTCTTGAATATGATGCTTTGTGTTAACCTAAGGGATTCTTCCCTCTCCCTGCCTCTTGTATTAAAAAGGATCCTGGAGGGATTTACAACCAAGTCAAGAGAAGATGGGACAGAGGCAGAGGTAAAGCCCACCTGAGCAAACACTCCTATTGCTGGTGTGAGATGGCTCTACCTGAGCACTGATGCAACTGGGGGAAGGCTTGGAGAACACACAGCAGGTTGTCCTCTGGGGATCTCCAAAGCTGAGCTAAACCTCAAGACCAGAGTTGACCCATTTCCCAAAGGTGTGTGACACCTCAGGCCAGTCCTGCACCTTCACCACCCCCTTCCCCTTCCTTTCCATGTTACATGTTGCTCTGGGTACTTTCTTACACCATTTTTGCTGTCAGCAGTAAGCAGACACATCCCCATGTGGGGAGATTTCCAGGTGAGGGGGTGTAGGAATCATGAGACAAATGGACTTGGAGAACCCTCTGGGAGCTGAGACTGGTGTGAATTAACTTCATTGTTAATTTGCCTTTCTCTCAACAGAGATGGCAAAACTCCTGCGTGTCAGGCACTGCTGTGATGGAAGACAGATCCTGTCACACACATGTCCATGTGGTCTGCTTGGCCAGGGCACTGACAGGGCAATTTTTAATTCATTAGTGCCTAACTCTGATTCAAACATTGACATGGTTTGTAAAAAAGGGTCCTAAAGGGTCAGCTCTAGAGTGTACCTAAGTTATTAATTGACTGTGGTAGGCTCTGCGTTGAGCCTTGAAGTAACTTAATTTGGGACCTTCTAAAGAGATGGTGTAAATGCTGTGCAGGTAAAATCCAGGTTGGACAAAGGCAATGGGGTGGTAAATCCCCAAGGAGAGGAGATCAGAATAGAAAATGCAGAGCATGTCAGACCCACCTCCTGCTGCCTGCCACAGATCTACTGACCATGCCAGAGCTGCTTCTGCAGCCGTCAGCCTCTGTTTTGCAATCTCAGCCTCACCAATGTGAGTGGTGAGATCTCTGTTGTCTTTTGGGGACAGCACTTTGCCCCCATGCTTTCTGCTGTGTGGCTGGATCTTTCCCAGTGATCCCATTAAGGCTTCTGAGGGAACTGCAGGGAAATGATGTTAAGAAGATAATTACAGGGTAGCCCGGATAGAAAGGCAGGTCAAGAACAATTTGAAGAGTTGAGGGATGACTTCAGTCAGCTGCAGAGGTGTCGGAAGGTC
Organism: Psilopsiagon aymara; assembly: GCA_024733675.1. Classification (NCBI taxonomy): domain Eukaryota; kingdom Metazoa; phylum Chordata; class Aves; order Psittaciformes; family Psittacidae; genus Psilopsiagon; species Psilopsiagon aymara. The sequence continues at coordinate 12,426 of JANRGW010035260.1, forward strand.
TCTCTTCTCTCCAAGGCATTTTCTCATTGCCTCAATGAAACTTTAGCTGCAGCTCTGTACATGCTCTTCTGGTTTCCAGTATTTCCCTGGCACAGAACCCTCCCCTTGCTGTATGTATACCAGGCACTGGCAGGGCTGGAGTTAGCTGAGAGCAGTTGGATTATAGGATTTAGAGACAGATGGGACCTTTTTCGTTATATTTTTTTATGATTAGCTCACAACATAACATGTGAGGCAGTCACGTATTTCATATTCACACAACAAATTGTGCATCTAGTATGAAATGGCTTTCGTTTCCTTCTCTGAACTAGAGTATGAATTTCCATCTGGAATATATAATGTGGTTTCCATATGTACAAACAGACACTTGTTACAAGTATCAAAGCAGAAAGAAGGTTTTGGATGATAATGTACTGTGGAAGTGTCTGTCCAGTGAATGCATGAGAGCTGTCGGTTGATTCACAAATCTTAAGACAGAGACCTAGCTCAAAGGTGGGGTTTAAGCCCAGTAGGATGTGTGAGCTCTGTGTCTTCTGGTTAAGGATGCTGCATTGAAGACATCCATTGTCAGAATGGGCTGCAGTGCTTGAGGTCCAGTCTGCCCAGACCTTACGAACAAGAGGTCAGACCTGCTTGTAGATCTAAGAAGTACTTGGTGTCTCAATTTCCAGAGCTCAGCTTAGGTGGGTGCTGAGTCCCTGCTTGTGTGGATGCTGTGTCCTGGAGAGTGGGCTCAGGCTCATGCTCTCACCATGAATCTTCTGCGTGTAATGAAATGCTTGTAGGTGGAGATAGAACTGGGCAAGATCACTCATCAGTTACCATCACAGGCAAAGCAGACTTGACTTGGGAAAAACTGATTTATTTTATTACTAATTAAATCAGAGTAGGATAATGAGAAATAATAGCAAATCTTACGAACATCTTTCCCCACCCCTCCCTTCCTCCTGGTCTCAACTTCACTCACTATTTCTCTACCTCCTCTCCCCAGCAAATCTGGGGAATGGGGGTTATGGTGGGTTTATCACACATTGTCTCTGCAACTCCTTCCTCCTCAGGGGAGGACTCCCCACACTATTCCTCTGCTCCAGCATAGGGTCTCTTGCATAGGAGACAGTCCTCCATGGACTTCTTCAGTGTGAGCCCTTCATATGGGCTGCAGTTCTAAATGAAATGCTCCAGCATGGGGCCCTTCCACAGGGTGCAGTCCTTCGGGAACAGGCTGTTCCACTGCGGATCTCCATGGCTGCACAGTCTGCCTCACCATGGTCTGTACCCTGCTGCAGTAGAATCTCTGCTCCTGTGTCTGGAGCACCTCCTCTTATCCTCCCTCGCTGACCTTGGGGTCTACAGGGCTCTTTCTCCCACATCTTCTCGCTCCCCTCTCTGGCTGCAGTTACTGTAGTGCAGTAACTTTTCCCCTCTTCTTAAGTACGTTATCCCAAAGGTGCTGCCACTGTCGCTGATGGGCTCAGCCTTTGCCAGCAGTGAGTCAATTTGGGAGCCATCCAGCATTGGCTCCATCAGACACGGAGGAAGCTCCTGGCAGCTTCTCATAGAAGCCACCCCTGCACCCCCCTCAGCTACCAAAACCTTGCCACACAAACCCAACACAGCTGCCTTTCAGTGTGAGCAGCATCAGTGCTGTGCTGAGGCTGTGGAGGAGCTCTGCTTTCATTGCCTCCAAGTCAGACAGACAGTCTGGCCCCGCTACCAGGCAAAGGTGCCCCGCCACCAATTTAACGTCTTAGTTTCTGGTTAGTTTCCATTACACATAGAACATGTCACAGGTTTCACTTTCTTTTCTTTTCTCAAACTTATCATATCCTCAGCGCCTGTTTCTGAAGGGTGAATGGGTTATTTATTGCACTGGTTTGTGAGTATCTATGGAAATGGCATCTGGTCTCCAAATGCCATCTCCCCCCTCCAGATCCTTAAGAGAACATGACAGTAATTGAGCATTAGTGAAATGTTTCAGGAGGAGTGTCGGGAAGTTCAGAGTGGTATGGGGGGAGTTATAAATCTGGGCTGAATTTGGCTTGAGGAAGAAACCCCGTTATAAACTTATTAGCTGCTGACACTGTGATTCTCTCACCTTGCACAAGATGTAAAGCTCACCTCAACACCATCGCACTGCCTTTCACTTGCACCTGACTCAAGGTGCTGCTGTCTCAGGCATCACTTTTTGCCTCCCAGGAGATCAGTAGCAGAGATGAAGCGCTATGTGATGTGCTCTGGCCAGACCCCTGTGTGCTGCTCCTACCAGCGCAAACCTTCCTCCCATTGAGCTGGAGTTTGGGTGGGTAATTCCTGCAGTAAGAACCTTTATAGGTGCAATCAGTGCATCTCCCTTTCAAAGTGGTTTGTCCCAACAAAATACTGAAGCCTTGGCTTCAGTTTTATTCAAACTAGCTTTTGGGTACCTCTGTGGGGACTTTTATCCAGTTTCATAGTCCTCTGTTCATTATTTGTGTTGTTTCTTCATTTGTGTGTCTCAGAGAAGGTTTTTCTTTTCTTTTACATATCATGACAATTGATAGCTTTAGAAATAAGTCTGGAGTTTCACATTCCAAGCTGGGAATCTTTTAGCACTAGGAAGCTGTTTCTGACATGTCAAATTCTACTCTGATGCTGAAATAAGTTACCTCCAGCTTTCAACCTAAAACTTCATGACTTACCTAAGGAAATTGCATGGGCTGTTGCTGTGAACAATGATGGGAAATTCGCACTTCCAAGTGGTTATTCATCTCACCTGATCTATGTACCTCTCTAGGATTAGGGTTGGATGGAGGTGCATGTTTCCATGGTTGTTATAGGTGTCTGGGTGGTGGGTTTGTGTTAGACACCTCACTCAGAGTGTGAGGATGGACTTCACCTGAAGAGGTACAGTGATTTGCAGTGTAGATGTCCGTATGAGAAGACCTCAAGCTCCGCATCACCCACCCATGCAGAGAAACAGGTACTTGTAACATGGGATTTATGTGAGTAGTCTGGCTCAGATGGAGAGAGGCATGCAAATATTGAACACTGTCACTTAAAAATTGTCTCTGACATTGTCTAGGAACATCATCAGCCAAGGTTTGTGTCTTGATTAAGTTTTGACATCTCTTGTGCAGTCATTTCTGGCTCTGTGTGACATGCAGTGTGCAGCTCGTGGCAGACCTTAATAAGTGTTTTTGTTAGCATGTAAAGTGGCTGATAAAACCTATGTACATGTCAGCATTGCAATCAATCAAACCATGGTCCTACCAAGGAATGGAATCAGGTCTTCTTGACAATATAAGGAGAAGAACATGGTGCATCGCTTCCAAAGTGGTGTTTGGGTATCCTGCATTCAGCCAGAATAACTCAGAAGCATCCAAGGGCTCTAAGAGTATTCGTCTGACTGAAAGATACTTTCTTCATCTGGCTTTGTGAATCTTGTGAACTTGTCAGTGGTTACAAAATACTGCTAAGTGAAAGGACCACACATTTAATTAATAGTGTTTGCATGCATCTTAAATAAATCCCTACTAAAAAGTGACATTTTTAAGGAGATCTCATGATAAAGTTGCTCTGGAGGCAAAGTTGGGCTTCCCAGTTTCACATTTAATTAACTTTGGCTGACTTTTATAGGGCTTTGTGTTATGCATTTTGTTCTTCAGTAAACAAATGGCAGAAAATTAAAGCAGAGCAACTGCCAATGAACAGTAAATTTAATTGGAAAATAATGAGTTGCCATGGGGCGCCATAGGGTCCTGCAAAGATAATGTTATTTATCTTGGAAAAGTGCCACGTGCGTTTGTTGAAATGTGATATATGTAAAAGAAACAAAAGGAAAAATGCATCATGAGATAGGAAAGGGCTATCTCTTGTTCCTCATCCTGAACTTGGGACTGGAGTTTGGTGGAGTGAAAAACTGGTTTCCTGCCCTCCACGGCAGCTCAGTGCAATTGCCATCTGATGCATTACTAAGTGAAATGTTGTGTCAGGAAGAGAAGTGACTGGGATTTGTAAGGTCTGGATGAGCAGGAAGATGAGCATCAATATCACAGAAGGGGAAAAACACGTGAAATGATGTCAGTTCTTTCACAAAAGGCTGGATGTGAAAGCGTGCTCTGGTTTTCACATCTATTTCAAGGGAAATTAAATGTCTGGAAAACAGAAGAGTGTGCCCTTGCTTAAAGGTGCTGAATTAAGAAAGCAACAAGATGTCTTAATCTTGGGTTAAAAAGATAGATTTGTACTACGAGGTCTGCTCCTCTTTGTGAAATACTTGAAACTCAATCTGTTTGAGAAACTCTCTGGGCCTTGAGCAGCGAGAGCAAATCAAAGTCGTTGACTGACAGTGCACTGTTCATCCAGCTGACACAGTAAATGGAGTTACTCTGGATTTTCAACCAAGTAATAGATCCAAAGCTCATGGTGCCTGCCTGTGGGAGAAGACAATGTCCTGGGCATCCCAAACCTTTCTACTAAGCTGTGGTCCGTGGATGAGACTTCTTTTCACCCTGCACATGTTTCTTTGATCCCAGATGTATGGAATGCGATGTTTAGCTGCTCCCTTTTGCAACATCTGTTTTTCAAGCACATCATTCCCCAGCAGCTCCCCCTATGCAGCAAAACCCACCTTATTTACAGCCCTTCACATGTGGAGGGCTCAACAGAGCCCAGATTTGGCTGACATTTGCAAGGTTCCTGCTTTTCATTTCTACCCATTCTTGCTTTATTTTTAGCTGTTTTAAAATGACGCGTGTTTCCGTCTTTAAGGTAATGAGATGCTTTCCACTTAATTCAATCACTAGTTAATTTGATCCTCTATTTAATTTGTTCCAAACGTCTGGAAGCATAGTTCTGTATCTTAAGTATATGTATATATTACATATATAGCTTCCACCCTTTGCTCTGATCATTCTGCTTGCTCTAAACAACCTTTATAATTCAATCTTGGGCTATTGAAACTTGCCATTTAATTAATAAGAAAAGCCCAAATTGAAGCAAGATAGAAGGAAAAGAAAAGATTTAAGAGTCCTGGTCATAAAAGACAAGTATGACTGAAAGTTGCATCACAGAGTACCTGCCATTGGTTAATAACAGTTATGAGCTGTCAGATCTGTGAAGGTGGGGGTGAATTGAGGCAAGTACCGTCTCTTAGAATTCTAATATAAAGAATAAATGTGAGCAGCCCCTTGCATGGAACAGGATTTGAGGCTCATTGTGATATAATGGAACATAAAACCTAAGAATGTTTCGTAGCAAAGTTTCATCAGTCGCCTCAAGGCCCTTGGAGCTTGGAAATCAGATGGAAGGGAAGAAGGCTGCTGCAGCCAGTGCCAAATCCATGTTGTCTCCTGCGCTGTCAGGAGCACCCACCGGCACTCCATAAAGCTTTCACTTCCATCCCCAACAGATCCCTGCAAAACCCTCACCCACCCCGTTTAATCAAACACTCACCTCAGTGCTCAACCTCTGTGCTGACCTTTCTGGCTTCGGTATCAACAGATCAGCTCATCTGAGTGTCACATCCAGCTGGTGTTTGGGGAGCGGATCCGCTTTCGGCTTGCAGAGCTCTGTGTGTGTGTGTGCAGGAGGAGTATGCCCAGCCCAGCTCTCCAGCTGCAAGATGAGCAGTTTTACACGATGCTTCCCAGTGCATTGCTCTTGTGATCATCTAATGGGGGCTGGAAAGCCAAGGGAGAACAGATGTGATGGGAACCTGGGGATTTTCAGCTGTTGGGCTGTGTGCATTGTTGGCATGGAGTGGATTTTCACATGTCCTGGTCATAGTAGTGTAGCTGTATGGTAGCAGAAGTCTTGTCAATGAATCTACATGTTATTCTGATAGTAAGCTGCCAAAAATCTTGCCATGTAACTTGCTTCTTTTCATGGTGCTTTGCTTGCTGGAAACATTCAGTGTGTGCCTGGGTATGTTTCCCGTGTCCAGGCAGTCACAAGCGTCAGGATGCTCCTGCAAGGTGCCAGTTTACTGGGTGCCAGGGGATGGAGCAGGCTGATAACCCTCTGGTCTCCATGGACCAGTTATGGTGTCTGTGGTTTATGTGATGGGATCCATTGCTGTGGCGCAGCATGGGGGTGAGAAGATCCCCCCATCTCACCAAGCAGTCACATAAGGAAGCGCACCATTATCGTGAACATCAGCGAAAGAAAACTCCAAACAGAGGAATGAGGCTTTTATCCTCCTTCACAGAAATAGAAACATCATTTGTGCTGCTTTCAGCTCTGTTGCTGCTTTTCTGAACCAAAATGCTTCAGCCTTACTTTGTGTCATTGTCTTCAGGGATGATGGCTTCAGGAGAACTCAGGATGTCCTAGGGAGGGCAATCTCAAGGGTGCAGGCATCATTCCTGCCTCTGCCACTGCTTTTCCCTGTGGTCTTGGTCGTATCACTGCACTGCTGTGATGTGGTTTTGGTGTGCCATGTGCAGAGGAGCCCAGGGAAGTTCTTTCTGGGAATTCTAATGCAGCTAGTGGGAGAATGGGCTTCACTGGATGCTTTGCATCCATTTTGTGCTGTAACTGGTAACCGGAGAAGTGAATAGGCACAGGATCAATGTCAGAGATTGCCAACAGCAAAGGGAAATGTGCTGAGCAATGCGTGTGAATGCCAGCACTTTGGGGCCATTATTCACAAGTGGTCTGTTGCAGTAACAGGTCAGCTTGCTCTCATCCTGGCCTGGTTTTATCTCTATTTCCGTATGTATTTATTTACTTGGCAGTACACATGCTGTGTCCCTGGGTAGCACAAATGAGCCGCCAATCTCCTAAACTGCTCTTGCTTCTGCCTTTGCTGTGGTATTGTGTACCCTGGGAGGCTGGACACCCCGCTGTGGTCTGGGGTTCATCCTGTGCCCATCGTCACCCTGTGGGGCTCTCCTCTGTCAGTGCAGTGGGTGCAAGAAGAGACCCTCTGTCTCTCCTGCCTTATCTGCTGTCACCTGCATCTTAATCCCCCTCCTCTCCCCCCCCATTGGAAAGCAAAGCTAATAGAAAAAGCAGTACTAATGAACACAACCCCACTATTTTATTTCCAATTGGCAGCTCTTGCAAGCAGCCTTATTTTCTGTTCTAATAGAAAAGTTTATGATGTACCAAATTACCCTGTAATGGCCTGCGCTGAGTTGCCTCCTGAAAGGTAAACGATTTTGATTTTTTATGATCAGTTATTATTACTTTTTTGCCTATTCCATAAAAAAGAAGGGGGGTTGCATTAAAGAGACCCTGAGGTTGCAAACCAGAGCTGCTGGAGCCACTGAGGACTGCTGCAGGTGTAGGGCTGTACAGCAGCAGGACTGTGGTGGTGGCTGCATCACCTCCCCATCATCTCCCCGGGGCCTGGTACAACCTGCTGCACTCACATAGATGCTGATGGGTGGAAGGAATTGCTTGGCAGGCACAAAAGGCAGGGGTTTGGGGCATGGAAAGCCCAGGCGTTACTCTGCATGTTGTGGAGTGCCATCTCCTGGCTTGATACGAATTAACTGGGACTCCTGCAGCTCTGTGCCATCCGTAGGGAGCCCCGGGCATCTGCTTCTGCTCCCTTTAGACTGGAGCCCTGGGAATGACCCAGGGAGGCTGGAGCAGGAGATGGGAGCACTTAATCCAGAGCTGCTCTCCTTTGTTGGTTGGGGATTGCTCATTGCCTTTGTCTGAATTCGAGTAGCTGAGCCTTTGAGTAACCCCGGTTGGCAGTGATACAATTGGGAAGTCCCTTTAGCATTTTCCACTGTATTTTGCAGTGGAGAAGCAGCAGGGAGGTGTGGGATGTGATCCAGGGAGGGATTAGGCAGGAAACTTCCCATGGGGATGACATCCACTTCAGTTTATCCAAAATTAGGTGCCTAAATACCTTCCTGGCTTTGCATGAAGGTGACTGCAAAGGACACGCTTAAATCATCTCAATGCCTACTTGTATTTGTAACAGTATGTGATTTGGGTTTGTTTGTAGCTGGACTTGGCAGGTGAACTGGAGACTTGGAACAGGAGCAGAAAAGGTGAAGACCTACCTGGTAACAGCTTGTCCTGCCCCCCCAGTAGGTAAGAGCTGATGTTCCTCACCAAGGAATTGCTGGCCTGTATTGGTCTGAATCAGCTGCTTTTGATCACTGCAGCCATCACATTTCCATCAGTTGCTGTCAATTCTGACAAATCTGACTGCAAAATAGGGAACCATTTATGTGAAAAAGATTTCAGCTCGGTCCAGTGAATGCACTTTTCATGTTTTTCATTATGCATATTGTTCCAGTAACTAAAAACTGCAAAATCTGCTGATCTGTTGCTAGTTGGTTCAACACAAAGGGTGTAATGGTGAAAGAACAGTGCTGATTTAGTGAAAACATGATCGTTGTTCTCTCTCCGCTGAAGTGCTTGGTGAAACCTGTGATTAAAAAGGCTGCATAGAATTTTGCAGTAGTTGAAATGGTTGAAAAAGTGACATTTAAATATTTCTACCTTTTTACCATCAAAAGCCACATTTGGAAGGTTTGACCACTGTTGCTGATTCCCATCACTGTGTGAACAGTGTGGGTTTGATGCTGCTGTTCGTTTTGCCTGGTAACAGAGCTCCAGAACTGGCAGCCCCATTGGTGCCTGCTGCTCTGCTCACTCCCGCTCTGGTGTATGCATCCATAAGAGACAGTTCGCCAATCATTGGAATAAAGGGGGTTTAATGGAGCTATATGCATATTTATAGTAACTTCTGTTGCTTGCCTGTCTCAACGCTGTCGCTGTGTCTAACAGCAAATCAGATTCCAGCTACACTTGCTGACACTGATGCCCAGCGAGTTGGTGCCTGTTACTGGGCACAGGCTCTGGCGGCTCTGGATGCTGGAACAGTCCCAGGGCTAAGGTATTCTTGGGGATTCTGGTGCATGGATGCAGGGTGGGTTGGAAATTGGACCTTGTGAGAGGTGACTAAGAACAGCCTGCATCAGTTCCCAGCATCTGCTTAGAAAGCTTTTGGGCTGGGAGGTGGCAGGCTCCTTCTGCCCGTCCATGTATCTGACTAATCCCAAGTAACCCATGGAAATCAGTTCTTCCTGAGGAAACTGAAGATCCATTTCATCATGTCTGGTTTGAAAATCCCTGCCCTGCCTGGAGCCAACAACCCACATCTGCCTGGCTCCCCTTGGTGGTAATGGGAGGCTGTCGCCCATGTGGGCATCCTCCTTCGCCTCCTTCAGAGGGAGCTTTCCACAGAGCAAAGGCAAGGTGCTCTCCTCCTCCAGGGAGACCAGAGGGACTCACAGCAGAAAGAAACAGAAAACAGATCCTTGGCCTTTTAAAATGTAGTGCTGAGGGTGATGACAGAAAGGGCAATAATTCTCTTGGATTCACTTACTGTCCAGCTTTCGGAGACAAGATTACTCACTTTTTCCCTGTGGATAGGGCAGAAATGAACATCAGGTGCTTTGACATGATTTAGGTACCCCTGCTCTGGCTGTGTAGCGCCAGTGAGCATCTTTTTGCACCTGTAGTTATGCAGTTCCTAAGACAGAAACCCCTCCTGGTAGGGAGATGGAGTGGCAGAAACCCCTCCGGCTTCAGCAACGACTTTGCCCACTTTCAACTCATCTCTTGCCTTAGTTCTTTACACCTACCAACACCCTGCTTTGGTTTCTTTAAAAGCTGTCTGTTTATGATATGTGGGTGAAATCTGGTCATGCTGTACTGTTTATTAGTCCAAAACTGAGGTCAGGCAGGTTGGATTTCTTTCCCGAGTGCTTTACAATATTTGTGTTAGCTGGGCAGCTAAGTGCTGTCAGATGTAGCGGCAATGGAGCTTGCTGCTGTTGAAATTTTTATGGTTTCATGCATTTTACAGCATCACCTGTCAGACTCCAGCAATCATGATGTCACCTGTAGTGGAATATATAAATTGGAACAGAGGAGACTGGAGCTAGGGGAGTTCTGCAGTAATCTGGAGCTCTTTTCTCCCCTCCTCCTCTGGTGGAGGCTGGGAGGTCTGAAGGCATGGTGAAGGAAAAGGAGCAGAGCTCTCTTCTCCCCTGGGCTTTGCCCCAGCTGTTCTGCATGATCTGGGCAAAATCGCTGCCTTTGCTCCGGCTGCTGTTTCTCTGCTGCCTCTTTGTTTGGCTGGTTGTGTCATTTGGGATATGATCTGTTGGAATCACAGAATGGTTTGGGTTGGAAAGGACCTGAAGATGATCCAGTTTCAATCCCCTGCCAGGGACACCTCACACTAGACCATGTCACCTGAGGCTCTGTCCAACCTGGCCTTGAACACTGCCAGGGATGGAGCATTCACCGCTTTTTCAGGCACCCTGTGCTAGCGCCTCAGCATCCTCACAGTAAAGAACTTCCTCATATCTAACCGGAACTTCCCCTGTTTAAGTTTAAACCCATCACCACTTGTCCTATTGCTGCAGTCCCTGATGAAGAGTCCTTCTCCAGCATCCTTGTAGTCCCCTTCAGATATCCCAAGATACGGGAAAGGCTCACTGGGCACTGGGGAGTCTCTGGTGGCTGTGCTGTGGTCTGGTACTCTGTGTGTGTAGATGGAGATGTGGTGGCTGCAGGAGGAGCTGTGGGTGCTGGCAGGAATGGACAGGAGGAAAGGTGGTTTCAGCAGGCAAGTCTTCAATCGTTTCTGAAGGGAGCAATGGGATGGGACTTGTTCTCTGTGAATAAGCAAGGACCACGCATCTGGGGTGCCCTCTGCCTACTGCTCACCAGGCTGTGGCTAGTGCTGGTTTCACCATGCTCAGCTCCCTCCTCCTGGGCATCATTTGGTCTCTGTTGAGTTTTAGTGTTGTTGCAGTTTTGATTGCAGTCAATTTACAACAACAGGGGAGCACGAGGGCTTGTTGAGTTGGTCAAAGCCCAGCAGAGGTTTGAGCTGCATGGCTGCAGGCAGGAGGACTCACTGTTCCCAGCATTGGGCACCATGATGGATGCAGCCCTGGGTGTTGCATGCCGTATCCTCGGATCACCTATGATCCACATGCTTCACTGAAAGAGGGGTTCAGAGATCAATGAGAAGATTCACCAACAGGTCTAATAGTGGCTGTGATCTGTGTTGTTGGAGGAAGGAAGAGGATTGCTGTTTCCTGGTTCTCACTGGTGTAGTCTTTTCCCTGCAAACAGCAGGGAAAATTACTTAAGTATCAAATGAGCATTAAGATGGTATTCTGTGTGGCTTAGCAACACCAAATGAAGACGTGTAGCCCTAGAGCTGAGCTGTAAACCCTCAGTAAAAATGGCTTAAGAACACACTGATCAGGTTTTAAGAGCTCTGTAACTGATATGCAGCTTACGCTATCGTTAGGCCTCAATAAATCTGTTTCTAATAATCGCTGTTTACTGAGGTTTCGCAACTATGCCAGAGGTACAGATCTGTTACCTTGTGGTCCAGCCTCAATAAATGTGTTTTTAATAATCAATTGGTACTTCAATAATAAGCAAGAATTGCTTTATTAGATATGAATTTGAACATGTTCTGCGTTTCAGTTGTACTGAAATCACCCTCTTTATTTTTGTTTTTACTCTGAAGCAGCTTATCCTGACCAGCTATTGGTACCAGCATGCACCAAACGTTACTGCTCCTTACAGAGCATCGCTGACTTTGCCTGATTTATAACTCATGACAGCATTTCAGTGCTTTTTTTCTACCATAGCCTAAGCAGTCTGTCAGTTGCTTCCAAGCAATCTTCCTAGAAGAAAAGCTGCAGTCCCTCTTATGGATCATTAACTGGAAATGAACTTGGGACCTGCAGATATAAACAGGTTGCCTGCTGCCATCTGACCTAGCAGACCAACACTTTTAATTGACAGTGCAAGTAATAGTGGTGTGGGACTCTAATCTTTTACAGAAAACTCAATAAATGGAAAGGAAAGTTGATTTCTTGCAGTGCCACTGAGAAAGCTTTATTGATTTTCAGGGTCTGCGTCTCAACCCAGGTCTTCAGGGCCAGGTTCTCCCATGAAACAGACGTCCCAACTCATCCGCCAGTGACTGCCCTCCCATGCCCAAGCTTTCTTTCCAGGGCTGGTTCAGGATTCTGCTGAGCGTGGTTGAGTGTGTGATGTGTGAAAGGGCTTCAAGAGGCCAGCCCTGGACAGGAGGTGAGTAACACAAGTGGTATCTATGGTTCACATCCCTCTATCCAAATACCCATCTTGCATTCTTAAAACTTCTCTAATGTGAGAGCTTTACAATCTGTAGATCATCAGAGAACCGTAGAATGGTTTGGGTTGGAAAGGACCTTAAGATCATCCAGTTCCAACTCCCTGTCATAGGCAGGGATGCCTCACCCTAGACCATGTCACCACAAGGCTCTGTCCAACCTGGCCTGGAAATGCTTGGGAATATTCTGCACTCGTAAGGCACAGTTCCTCTGCCTGCACAGGAGAGAAATGGGCACTGCTCATTCAGCACCTTCCACTTCTATTTCACCAGCGGAAATCTTTGAATCCCAATCCCATCCCCACCTTTTCGAATGACCTTTCAGCGCTGGGGCAGACCACACTCCTCTCCCCTAACTGGGACCTTAGTGGCTCTGAGGTGGGATGATCGCCCACTTTGCCACCCCACACAGCTCAGCCCAGAGAGGGGAGGAAGCGTGCTGCAGCTGGGGCACCCTGCGGGTGCCAGACCCCGCTCAGCAATGAGAACCGTATGTGTGCGCCGGCGCTCCTCACGTATGGTGAATGTCACATCGGATTAAGGCACATCAAGCCATAACGGGTGCAGAGTTCCATGCCTTTAATTAGTCCAGTCAAAGGCAGGAATTCCCCTCTGCCGGGCGAGTCTGCTCCCATGACAAGAAGATTAGCAGCCTCGGCTTGAGCACGTCGAACTCCCAGGTTTGCATCCCACTTAAAGTCGGTTGCCATTTTCTCTTCCTCACACTGGGAGTTTTGAAGGGCTGGTTTCATTCCAGGAGGGCAGGGGTCAAAGCACTTTGGTCATGGCAGGGACCCCTGTCCCCAGCTTGTCTTTGGGCGAATTGCTCCCTCCTGGACTCTGGGTTGGATGTTTTGTGCCTGTCTGGACCTAACAAGGAACCTAGGAGTGCACCAAGACTTCCCTGGGGAATGCTAGCACCAAAAATGGTGCCTGGTGGACATCAGCTGGCCTGGAGTATTGATAAGTGCAGTATTGAATAGGCCAAAGGACACAGATCCTTCTGTCTGGCATCACGTGCCAGCCATGAGCTGCTTGGGAAGGATGTGTGTCACCATGCCTCAGCTGTGTAAAGTGGTAGGTGGTTGTGTTTGAGCAGTGCCATGTTGCCCTTTGTCTCTGCTCCTAGTCAATCCTTTTCAACCACCTCTCTGTCCTCAGGGCTATAAATATGTGTGGGCAGTGCTAAAATCCAGCACTGTGGAGCCAGAGGCTCACCAAGAGGTACTCCAGGCTCCTGATGTGTTTTTACCATGGCTGTTTATGGGGCTTTTTATTGTGTTCAGCTCTGGGTCCCCAGTGTAAGAAGGACATGGACCTGCTCAAGTGAGTCCAGAGGGGGCCAAGAGCTGGGGTTGTTCAGCCTGGAGAGGAGAAGACTCCAGGGAGACCTTAGAGCAGCTCCCGGTGCCTAAAGGGACTGCAAGAAACGTGGAGGACTAGCACATAGTGATAGGACAAGGGGGATGGCTTTAACCTACCAGAGGGGATATTGAGATGAGCTCTTTGGTTCAAGTTCTTTCCTGTGAGGGTGCTGAGGCGCTGGCACAGGGTGCCCAGAGGAGCTGTGGCTGCCCCATCCCTGGCAGTGTTCAAGACACAGGGGCTTGGAACAATCTGGTCTAGTGGAAGGTGTCCCTGCCCATGGCAGGGGTTGGAACTGGAGGAGCTTTAAGGTCCCTTCTGACACAAACCATGCTATGTCTTCCGCAGTTTTCTGACAGCAAGTATTGACTGTGGTGGGCATGGATAAAGTCCTGAATACCTGTGATGTGGTCTAAATGGTCTAAAATATCTATTTCTAGGATGCTGTTGAAGTGCTCGACCTATGTGGTGTTCTAGTTTGTATTTTCTCTCACACATTAAGATTTCTTTTGCCATTATATGTCACCCCATTACTGTAGTTAATATAGCTAGAGGGGAAATATCTTAATACCATATTTGTTTCCTTTTTCTGTCCATTTGGTCTAAGCTAAGCTCTACAGGAGCTTGAGTTTATTGCTTCTTTGTCAGAGCTGTAGGAAGGGTTATGTGCCTGACTGCTTGTCCGATTCCTCAGCTCAGTACAGTATTCCTTCCTGGACTCTCTGAGATCCTGAGATTTTTTCACTTGCCACAACAAAACTGTTCAACTTTTATCTTAAATGGATCTTTGGTGACTTTATGCTGCCTTCTCTGAAAATGAGTCCTGTGCTTGCATGCAACTTTACATTATCTTTACATGGAAGTGGGTCAAAGGCCTGGTTGGCAAAGTGTATTCCTGACATCTGTAGATAAGGAGTTTGGGAGTATTCTAAACACTGTGGAAACATGTGAGAACTAGAGCTGCTTGGGTTATTGTTGGATTAACTGCAGCAAACTGAGATGTCTGGGTAGAATTCTGTATCAGAGATAGCGTGATCATATGGCGCAGCAGAAGTTAAGATATTCTTGGAGTTTTGAGATCAGGATCTCAGCTGATAGAAGCATAAATCATTGAGACCAGTAAGATATTTCTCATAACCATGCAGGTGAGATTAGCACAGGCTGCAGTCGTTAGTGAAGTTGCAGAAAGCAAAGTGGTTTTGTGCGCAGTTTGTGCAAAACCCCTTGTTTTGGTTATTTTGGGGTAGTTCATAACCAAAATCCCAGGTTCTTAAGCTGGGGATCCTCATGATTGGATATGAAGATGAAGTTCTTACTGTAAGGATGGTGAGGCACTGGAATGGGCTGCCCAGGGAAGTTGTGAATGCTCCATCCCTGGCAGTGTTCAAGGCCA
>JANRGW010035261.1:0-42999 GCA_024733675.1 Psilopsiagon aymara
ATATGATGGACAGTGGCTTAGCAACTTCATTTGCAGCTCCTTCAGGACCCGCGGATGGATTTCATCAGGTCCCATGGCCTTGTGCATGTTCAGGTTCTTAAGATGGTCTCGAACCAGATCCTTTCCTACATATATGCAAGCGTGCATAAAATGAGCTTGAAAACTAAAATGGAAAAAAACTCCAAATAAGGCACAAAGTCTTCCCCCATCCCTTTGCTAAGATGTGCAGTTTCGCTTTGTCTCAGTAGATGTCAGCAACACTACAATCTTGCCCAATTTACCGCTTCGAGAGTCCTGTTTACAGTTACAGCTAGTTTTCCAGTTACAGTTTTGCAAAGGAATAGCCCGTTTAAGCCAGTGGAATCTATTGCCCTCTGAAACTGGATTAGAGGCTGCTATTCAGCATCTTAGAATAATATTGTATTCTCTGTAATGCAGAACTCATACAGAACTTAGTAGAAGGGGCTTATTGCTACATTTTTAGAATTTTCTGAACTTTTACCTCACATTTGCCCTCCAGGCAACCATGAAGTAATATAAGATGTCAAATATTTTGCTTCTTTCTGTGAAGTAAATCAAAACCGTGGGAATGTTTTCATATAATTTGATTTACTCCTGTCTCCTACAATACATCTTCAACTCTGTTCAATTAACTCTCTGCCTGCTACAGGAAAGGGGCACAATCATACTTTGGCTGAAAGCAATGGCAAGAGTTCTGTTGGCTCTGGGCATTGTGTCAGCCCCAGAAGAATTCACAACCACAAAGGAAGGATGTGGAAGGAAGTTTCTTACTAGAATTTGTATGTGTGTGTGTATGGAAGGAAGAAAAAGGGGTGTTTATTTCTGCATGTAAGGAGCATTCATTTTGCTGCATATTAAAAAATAAATATTTCAAAATCACTGTGTATGTGAAATGGGGAGCAGAGAATAACCAATCCAGGCTTTATTTGGTTAGAAATGAACAAATTTTATGATCTTGTGTGATTCTTACAGGAGGGTCTTTTCCTTCATCTGATCTCCATCAGGAGTCTAATTTTTTTGTGATATATAGGGAACTTGTGAAGCATGGAAGATTTGCACTTTTGGAACTTAAAATCATGCCCTTGGAAACAGGATCAGCCCAGAATGTAGCATTGACCATCTATCCATGTGCCTGTCACCATCTCATTGGTAAGATTACCAAAATGAGCAGTGCTAAGGATTAGCGACCTGCTCAGCCACAGGCAGTGCTGGGGACATTTTGTGTGATATTCACCTGCCTGCAGGGAAATGGGCTGTGATGATTTTGTCGTGGCTGCAGTGTGTTCCCACACATGTAGCCAGCTAGAGCTGACCAGCTCCAAAGCCAAATTCCTTTAACCAGAGATAGAGCCACGAATAAAAAAATATTAATAATAATTTGGAGGGGAATCGGGTGGAATAATTTTAGCTTCCAGCTAAGGGAGGCAGAGCTGAGCTCCTCAACCTGTGCTGGCTTATCAGCAACATGGAGCAAGTATCAAGCTCTGGAAACACTGTATTTTCTTTTCTGTGTTGTCCTCAGAATTTTTTTCACTTCCTGTGTCAAAGCAACATTACAGTCTGTTGCCTTCAAGCCATAGGTTGGGAGCCACCATGTCATAGTGTTCTATTTATGTTCTTGTTGCCCAAATCCTCTGTCCTTTCCTATGATCTGTCCATTTTGGTGTTCTCCAGTGTTCTTTCCTGCCTCACTGTCCTTTGTTCCTCTGCTTATCAAGTGGTCTTTGATTTTTTTACTGCTTGTCAGTTGACCCATTCTATGTCAGTCTTTTTCTCAGCTGCACTTTTCTCATAACCCCACAGGGGCGGGCTCAGAGATGCTGTCTGGCAGGCAAGCACTGCCAAAGGAGTAATTACCATTTCTAGGGATGCGTCCAAAACACTGGGGGTCTGTGGGCCCCACACATCGGCCCATTGCTGTCTGGGTCTCAGCCTGAGTAGATGAAGCAGACAAGGGGAAGCAGTTTGCCAAACTGAGTATGGGGTATGTGGCTCCAGGGTTATGAGGCAGCAGTGATGTGGAGATTTTACTTGGAGGCATCTGTTTGCAGCCATTTGGGAGCTAAACCAAATGACCCCAGTGTAATGCTGTTCTGCTGCCTCCATTGTTTTGAGCTCCTTACTTACTTGAATAGCCAGCAGGAGAAAACTGGTGGCTTTGGCTTTCTCTGTCTCTTCCTTTGGCTCTCTTTGCTGAATGGATCTGTTTCTGCCTCTTGTTCAGCTGTTGAGCAAGTCTCAATTTCTAAGGTTTTGGCTTGGTTTGCATCGTATGAGGTAGAGAATGCTGAATCTTCCACCACTTTGCAGAACATTACATTTGGAGGGGCAGTCTTTGTCACTTCAGTTCAGACTGAAACTGGAAGGAAATGGAAAGACTGTGTCTTCTTAGCCCTTTCTGGGGTTATGTGTATTACTAATAATGTTCTGAATTTACATCTGAGAATATCAGAGGGTCCTGAGCTAAACACACATCTGTGTGAAGTTAGGCGAGTTGCTTCCATGTTACAAGAGTTGAAAGCAAGGTGCAAAAATAATGAGTTAGTCCAGTGTTTACAAGAAGGCTCAAGCAATTTGGCAGCAGAGTAACAGGAAATCTCCCCATCTTCAGGTTGTGCATAATGACAAAGCCAGACTTTCTAAAAAGATGCAGTGCTGAACACAGCATTAGGTTTCCTTGTCTTCATGTAGGTCACCTAGGAAGCTTCTGAAGGATGAACCTTTACAATGAGATTGGGCATACAGCTAAACTGATGGGTAATATGCGATGCTAAGTAGTTGGTGCTTAACTCACAGTGTAAAAATTGAATGTTTCCAGCTTGATATATACTACTGTATGAAAGAAGAGATTGTCTGACTTTAACTTTGTGCATGTGGCAACTTCTTCAAGCAATGGTTACTGTGCTGTTGGACTGGTTTATTTGAAAGGGGAAGTGGTGGCAAGTCTGAGCTTTCCTTTAAATATGACCTCACTGAAAGACCTGGTGCAAGTTTTTATTAACACTGGCAATATTAAGCACAACATTAAAGCAAGATTAAAGTGTTATACAGTTGCTAAGCTAAATATGAAAAATAAGACCATGAGTCTTTCTGCATGTGCACTCTTTCCTGATTCTTTACTCATTTTCAGGCCTGATGTACATCAACAATAATGGACCAATCCAGCCAAAATTTGCTTCCACAGCTGCTGGCCTTAGGAAGTTCTCTGGGCCTCCTATGTTCTGCAGCTGTGGAGGCTATTCCCTGCTCTGAACGAAAGAATCTTCCCTCTCCTGTGACTGCAAATGCTGAAGGAGACATCCTGTAACACCCTGTTCAGAGGAGCAGAGCTGACAGCTGAAGACCGTCCTTGGCATTTTAGTCTTTGTAGATAATGACCAATGGTGCATAACAATGAGCAGGGAACCCCTTAGGTCCTAAAATAAGAGAGGAGATTTCTGTGGAATTATTATAAAAGTTCATTGCCCAAAGATTTTGGTGCTGGTTCTACTCCAGAAAGAGTAAGGAGGTGAGAGATAAAGGAAAGGCTTAAAGAAAAAAATAATCTGGCATTTTAGAATATTGCAAAATCTTAGGAGAGTGCAGAGAGAACATTTCTCCACATGCACCAAGTGTAAGCCCAGGAGAACTGTTGCATGAAATGTTTCTTACAGAACCACGCAACACTTTCCTGCTTTCAAGTTTTGCTCTGCATTTAGATATAAAGCTGTCTGGTCAGAGTTTCACTTAAATTCCTTAATTTGCACCTTCCAAATGACTTGAAGCCCACTTACGGTTTTGCAAATGAAACCTGATGAGTTCAAGTGAGTTTCAATTTTAGCTTTTAACATTCTTGTTCAAACCTGAAACTCAAAGTGAAATTCAAGGGATAGAAAAACGCATGCATGGAAAAATCTGAGGAAAATTTCCCAAGAACCTGTGCAAGCCAAACATGTGAAAATTCCTACAGCTCAGGCTCTATCCATTTATACAGATTATCTTAGTCTCCTCTGCTTTGCTTACCCTCCCTGGAGGCCAGAGGGTCTGATGGTGGTAGCTGTCAGGAGCAGTACTGACAAAGAACTGCAGTGTCTTTCCTCGGTAAACTACTGTCTCTATGGGGACAGCAATTCATCCAAATCTAAATTCATCTTCAGATTCCTTATATGCATCAGTAAGGCAAAGACAGTTTAAGCTCTGTTGATAATGTGTAACTGAAGCTGAAAGAAATAAGGTTTGAAGCTTATTTGGAGCAGGGAAAAGTTTTAGTAACTGAGCTGCAACAAATGGGTAATTACAAAGAGACCTAGGTGGTGGGGGTGGGAGACCAGATGAATTACGAGGTTTTATCTAATTTCCATCCCTGCAGCACTTTTGGTTGGAAAATGGAAACTAAGCATACCTCGTTATTGCCTGAAATAAATAAACCAATACTGGAATGCTGTGGTGGCTTCTTGATCTGTAAAGCCTGCAAAGCTAAAATCACCACATGCAAAAACTATCACAAGAAGAGTGAGTGCAAGCTGAGGAGTTGGTGATACTCGCTCTTTGCAATGCACACAGCTCACAGTTCTCAGCACAGCTGACCTCTTGGGAACTGATCCTGGCTCTGCTTGAGTCAATGGGAATTTTGCTGTGGCCTTCAGGGAAGCTGGAACTTCGCAGCATAACCCATGTTGTGCAATATATTGTTCCTGCCTCTTAAAACCTTGCGAAATCTCAAAGGTGGCAGATATACATTTGTAGTGCTCGGGGTTTTCTGCTTAGCAAGAATGGGAAATTAAAGAGCTCATTTTCACTACAGCTAGCTAGGCTCCTGGTAAGTAAGACAGTATGTCTTGGTAGTGACATACTATCTTACTCATGAAAATTAAGTGCATAAATGTAGAACTAATATGACTGTGAGGACTCTGATGTTGCTCATTCTGCTTGCTTGTACATGCCATCCCCACCCTGTGTCTGTGCTGTTGTCTTAAACTGCTTCAGTGTACACAGGCTTTGGCAATATTATAAGAAGGGGTCCTGGCCTTGTTTGGTCTTTAGGCACTAAGGTCCATGTCCTGACTCCTATTCATGATGTGGACCTCAAGTAGTAGTCATGATAGTTAATATTCATTCACGTTACTAAGATAATGTAAAGTACTTTCTATTAAGTAAACTGACATCTGATTGTAACATCTGCAACAAGGAAGTGCCATGTTCAACAAGTGAATAGAGATTGATTTGGGGACTTTTTCATAGATATCCTTAGAGATGTGCCACCATCCCTAGGGAAAATCTAAGAATGTTGGTGTTTTTTTTTTTCTGAAGAATATTTTTTCGTCAACTTTGAATGTGGAGTCTCCTAATTCTGGCAATGCTGTTACAAAGGTTTTTTCCCATTCACTCCATTTGTTGAGTTCTTCCTGTTAAGACAGCCAGAACTTTATTTTCAGTGTACATGAAAGATCTGGGTGTTTTCAGTAGTTTGTGTTGAAGCTGATCAAATTCAATTCACTGGCTGTTTAAAAGGTGTGCATTCATAACTGAAATGGGTGGAGTTCTTTATGTCTCTTTTCTTTGTCTGTTTTCCCAGTAAGGTTTAGGTACAAGGCTGAGATCTACAGAACTTTTGAGAACTTAAAAATGGAAAAGTAGCTTACTGTATCTTTTTAATTTAAGTAAGTCTACTTAAATAAATATACAGATGAAATGGCAAAAAACTGTCGATAAAATGGTGTGAAGCCTGAGGTATGTATTGCTTTTATAGCATGTATTCATAAGATGCTGTGCCAGGGTGAATTGACTTTACAAGGTCCACTTCAGGAAGTATCATGGTATTATTTCTAGTATTTTGAACCTTGGCATTTTCCTATAGAAGCCCCAAAATGTTTAACATTTATGGAGGGAGCTGGGATATTAGAGGTAGAGACAGCTTGCTAAAACTTCTCCTTTCAGGAAAGACAACTCAAAATAAAATGTGTGGTTTATTTTTGTGGCTGCTCATCTGGAGAAACCCTCTAGTGATTGTATTGTGTTCATAACTATGACACAAAATTAGCAGGTTGTAGCTAGTGGTGTAGGATTTGGAACACTAATTTAAGACAGAAAAATAAGCAGAAAGAGAACTGATTGCCAAGGGTGTGTAAGAATCAGTTGGGGTAGGATTTGCTTTGTCAGTTTTGTGACCAGCCTGTGAATGATCTGCCAAGTGGATACATTATACAGCTGCCCACACACTATGGGTTTAATGCCAGCTGTGGTTAGTTCCTTTTTTTTTAAGTATAGATGCATAAGGGAAATTGTAATTAAGCCAGTTTTAGTTGGGCATGTGACACATCAAAAAAATTGCCAGCTCATTTTCCCAGCCTTGCTTTCTGCAAAAGCCCAAATAACTTCACTTGCCTCATAAATCCACAGTGATTACAATGTGTTTATTTATTATTATCTATGCAGACACAAAATGACCTCAGCAAAGAAGAAGCCAAAACAATTCCTTGATTTTGGGAGAAGAATGATTCAACCCCCATCTCTCTTCCACCCACAGCCTCCTTCTGGGGCTGTGACTTTGTCTTATGCTTCATCAGGAAACACATTTTTGGCTGAGTTTGAACTCTCTAGAGTGTGTTGGATCTTACAGGTATACTGTCAGAGTTTGTATTGGGCATGAAGTACTTCATTGAGTATGTCTAAGTGCTAAGGTTTTCTGTGAAATTGATCTCATGGTTTTCAATACACGACTAGTTATTTATGTTTTGTTATTACAGAGTTTCAAATAATGTAAAAGTTAAAGGGAAGGAATACTTTCTGTGCTGTGTAAGAAAGATATGGGACCAAGTTGACTCAGCAGAGAACTGAGTAAGTTGTTGAGAAGCATGATAAAATAGGATTGTAGAGTCTTCTGGAATTCTCTGTGGAAGGATGAATAGAATATGAAAATATGTTCCATTAATTTTTAAGGGATATTCTCTGTGTATTGATGAAGGGGCCTGAATTCTGGTCAGTGCCGTGTATGATGTACTTGAAGATCATTAAATGAACTAGCTGTATTAGATGTTCTGCCCAATTGTGTTTTGGAACAAAAATCAGTGTGTCAGACCAAACATGCATTTAATGAAGTACCAATAGTGACCGTTTCTTAAAAAGTCAGGTATAGACCCTCTGAATTCTGGAAACCAGCAGCTTAAGAAGAATATCTTGTGCTGGGTTATGATGTTTAATAGACATAGGCATCTTTATTTTCCATGAACTGAACAAATCCCTTTCATAAGACATTATTATTTTTGACTTCTACGTATCCTATGGTAGCAAATTCTTCTGGTTTATGTCATTTTACTTGGTACTTCTCCTTTATTCTTTTACTGTGAAAAATGACTGGTCATTACCTGTTCCTTCAAGTTATCTCTTTTCAACTAAAATGTTATTTTGTTTTGTTTCCCACTGGGTAGAAGCTGTTTCTTATCCATCATCTCTCTTAGTAAAGGTTTCAATCAATTGACCTAGAATTAAAAATACCAACCAATCTGGGTGTATTACCCTCTGCCTCCAACTCACTGGCAGAGAAGCAATGAGGAAGAAATATTCAAGACTAGGTAGAATTCAGGATCTGAACCTGTGTGCTGCTCCATACTGCTTCCTGTAGTGGCTATAATGTACTTTCAAGGCTTAGAACAGATGTTAAAGTCAAAATGTAATTAAAAATGGAGATTATTAAAACAAGAAATAAAAAGTGATAACATATGAGATGTGCTTGCCAAAGTTAGATCATAAATACCTGGTCAAACAGGTATTTGAAACAATAGGCTGCCTACAAAAAGTATATGTGTACTAGATATTTTGCAGCAAAACATTTGCTGGAGCAACAGGCGAGTCCTGGTGTTAGACTGTAGGAGGCTGAGATTTATATTGGCCCTGTGGGTAACAACTACCTGGAGGAGAGTGGGTTCTGTTGGGAGGGGGAATAGTGGGCTGGAAGGAAGGTGGCAAATGAAGTTACTTGGTGATTGGTCATTGGATATGTTTTATATTTTTATTAATGTCTTTGGCATAACAAGACAGGGAATTTGATGATGATATACAGTTGGGACCCATTGCTAATGCAGAAAGTGCAGGAATATCTTACAGGAAGAAATGGATGACTCTAGGTTTGGAATAATAGGAACAGTTACAGAATGAAAGCCAGTGGAATGAATCGCAGAGTTTTGCACTTTGGGATTAGTGACAATTTATGATATGAACTGGAAGCTCATTGTTTGTAAACAATAGGGGAAAGACCTGAGTGTATTTGGTGATCACAGTGGCCAGGAGTAAGTTCAGGACACAAAAGGGAAAATAGAATTTGAGATTGACCAAATCTTCCCAGTTGAGATAAGGAAGTATTTGGGCCTGACAAGGCATGATAAAGCTGTATCTGAATACCATGTACTGCTCCAATTTCCTTGTTGAAAAAAGAAAGAGAACACAAGCTGCAGAAGTTACCAGGATCATGGGAATGATAAGCTTATCTGTGAGAAGAAACTAAACTGGCAATGGTTTATTTAGCCTAGCAAATGAAATCTGAGATGTGACTTATAAATATATCCATGTGAGAAAATACCAGAAAAGCAATGCTATTTAAAAGACAACAATTAAACACAAAAAAAGTTGATATAAACTGGCCTTGAGGAAATTTGAGCTGCAGTTTAGGTTTCTAACACAAGTGTTCTGGAACAAGCACAGTGGGATGGAATAAGAAGAACTAACTAGTTTTATTATGGAGCTGTATCAGTTTATTAGAAGTATGCTTTTCTGTGGGTTAAGCTGATGGCATGACCCAAAAGTCTTATGGAGGAGCTTCATGATTTTTTTTTTTTTTTTGCTTGATCCTAAGTTACCCTGTTTTGGTTAGAGCTTGGATGGCAATGTTTTAAGGAGTGTACAGAACTTACATGAGATTTTACTTTTGATTCCTTGATGCTGTGGGGGTATCTATCCTTTCTAGAAGGCCCCAAAATTTAACAAATCCTTACTGTTTTGGAAGTAAAGGCATTAAAGCTGCAGTAAAAGTCATCTCTCATTATCCCTCACTTTCTAGAGCTAGAAGCTTCTCCACAGTGCCAATATTTATTCTAAATTTAATGGATTTCCAGATTTTCACATGCTGTCTTATAGCCAAATATTTCACATCCCTGGTTTAATTAGTGCTTGTAACTTGCTCAGAATTACCTGCGCTAAAGTCCCTTCTTACCTGCTTCCACCTGTGGGCACCCAAGGAATAAAGGTATTGTGCAATCAGAATAATTTTCTTCTTATTAAAAGGACTCTCTTAATTTACACGTAGCCAAAATCTTGTTGATAAAATTGTCAACATATCCAGGGTCTAATCAGAATGGCATGGTATTCAAAGAAAAATCATTCATTAGTATTTCCCATTCATAGCAGTAGAATGAAGTAGTGTATGAAAATAAATACGCTGTGTGGAAATTCAGATAGACATCAATCCGTGTTTTGTGTTCTCTGGTTAAGTGAGATAAGTTTTTCTTTTGAAAATCCTCTAAAAGTTGCTGTAAAACTTCTCTTTCAGAAGAAAAACAATTGTCCTTCTGTCAGGATTAAGCTCAAGACAGGATTAAGCTCGTGACAGTTTTTCCCCTTATTTTTTTTCCTTTTGATATGTGTGTCACCATAGGTTCATACATGTAAGATTTTTGAAGCCCAGCAATGGCGAAACTCCTCCTCTTCTTTTAGCCAGATGTTTCATTTTAGAAACATCTTTTTCAATGAAAGTGAAGTAGGTTCAAACTTTTC
The DNA here is from genome assembly GCA_024733675.1 of Psilopsiagon aymara. NCBI lineage: Eukaryota > Metazoa > Chordata > Aves > Psittaciformes > Psittacidae > Psilopsiagon > Psilopsiagon aymara. The sequence goes on from JANRGW010035261.1 coordinate 9,766, forward strand.
ACAAGTGGATTGCCATAAAATACCCCAGAACAGTTGCAACTGAAATTTGAGTTTTTCTGACTGAAACAGAAAATGACACCAAAGGGGCTTTTACATGATATTTTGCATGCTAATTGGCTAAAATTCTTTTTTTTCATATGCTAACATTTGTGCAGCTGTGGTTGTAATATAGCCTGAAAAATTTAAAATGCATCGCTTCAGATATATTTCGATGCTCCTTGTGGTTTTAGGAGAACTTTTCTTGAAAGAAGTGCTTTTGTTCAGGAAGCTTGCTATGCTCGTTGCTTGCAGAAAGGATGGTGATGGTTTTCCTAATGTTATGTCTGAAAAAAGAAGTCTCAAAGTTTGCTTTCTGGTTTGACACAGTAATGGTTTTCTATGTGAGACTTCTATATGACCTGTGCAGCTAGGACAGTGACTGAATTGTGAAAAAGTCTTTGTATATATACCACTGCATTGTATTCTGGATAAGTGTGAGTAACACCGTTGATCAGATCTTGCAAATTAAGTACAGAAATACCATTCTTCTATTTATGCATTCCTAAACTATACACAATGCAGGTTAATGCATTCTGGCATTTCCACACAGCTCTTCTCTAGCATCACAAAAAAATCTGACTTGTATGCAGCTATCTTGAAGTTTTTGGTATACAAGTCAGGTAATGTTTCCTTAGTGAACAGTTAAATAAAGTAACTAGGTCATCTAGAGAAGATAAGAAATGCCTCAGCGGATCAGAGGAGCTCTGTGGCTCCAATTGTTCCAACAAGAGACACTCTACTTAGGGAGTGCACATGAACCTGGCCACTTGCTGTGGTCCCTTCTTTTCAGACTGCCCAGCATCTGCAGTTGCTATATTGGGATATCAGTGTGTATATCCTGCCAATAATCATTGTGTATTACCCACTTTTGGACCTATTGTCCATGAATTTGCATAATCCCTTTCTGATCCTACTGGTACATTGTCTTTACCATCTACTATGGCAGCTAGGCCAGGAATTATACTGCCCATTCTGTGTATAGAAGTACTTCAGCTGGTTTGTATTGCATGTTCATTCAGTGCCTCATAAGAGCCTGAAAATTTTCAGAATTTCTACAGTAACTTTTCACATTCCCTTCATCATTTTTGGAATCCTGATTGTATTCCCCCTGGATCTTCTCTCCAGATTGATAGCTCACCGACTTTCTGGTCTCTCAAGTTGAACTGCTGCAAATCATTGATCACTTTGGCTGCATGTGCTCCCTCTCACTCTCTCCCCTCTAATTCTACCATTTCTTTTTCAAGACATCTAACGTTGATTTTCCTAAGGCCATATTTCATCCTTTGTTGGGCATAATAGTATCTTACCTTTGGTAATGGAAAATTCACTGAATTTCAATTCTCTAGAAAATGGACATTGCAGTAGAAAGATTAAAAGTAAGTAGCATAGCTATTGACAAAATAAACCTATGGAGCCAAATATACAGTTGTTTAGGCTTCCCAGAAGGAATCAAGTTAGACTGGATATGGAACTAAACTATCTGAACCTGACAGAATAGGTGAGTGGAATCTGCACGCATGAAAATAGAGTGAGAGTTTGATAAAGCTGGCTGAAACTTTAAAATGCATTTTCAAATGAATATAAGTGGATTGTATCTTACTGAGAAAGCTGTGCCATCTGTATGAAACATGATTATTTCTAGATTATTCTTGGTTATTTCTAGTTATTTCTAGATTATATAGAACAGCTTGCAGTTACAGAGTAATTCATAAAAATCCTTTTCTACTGATGTAGTCTTATGATATGGAAAGGCCGTACAGAATTCAGCAGTTTTGAATGGGACCTCATCATTAAATGTGGCTTCTTTATTGGTAGCTTAGAACAAAGTGTGGCCATAGTGTTGTTAGGGCTGATGCACCCCACAATTTATACCTATGTGGAGTAATCAGCCCTTCCTCCTACTGGCTTCCTGTGCAGTTAAAAAAGAAAATAAGAACAATTCCATCTTCTTGTCTTGACTGGTACTGAAGGCTGTGATTATGAATTTCCGGAATGGAAATTTTCTTCTGAGCTAAGAAGCTGATTCTGCTTATAACTCCAATAAAACTGTTTGAATCCAAAAGCTCTAAATCTAACCTATAGCATTCTGGAAGACTTACCTTACTAAGGCCAAAAGATGTCCTTACTTGAGCCTTTTGCTTTTTAACCATCTTGGTTTTGGTCTTATCAGATATTGTTACTAAACTACTCTTCCTTTCCTAGGCTTCAGCTTCTCTTTCTCTTCTCTCTGCCGCTCTCATCAAACCCAAACTCTTGATGCCTATAGATTGTAACAGTTCATATTTTCCACTTTCCATCATTTTCTTATGTTTACTTGCTTCTGTCTTTCCCCAGCTTTTTCTCCTAACATGGTGATGTTCTATCATTTTTTGCAGTGGCCTTACAAACCTTTATAAGGACACATAGCTTTATCTTTAGTTTGTCAGCTACAGGTGTACTTCGCATGCTTAAGGAAAGGTGTGTTTAAAAGTGAGGTATAATCGAAAGGGAAACCACGGTTGAAAATACATGCTGTGTTAACTGCCTTTGTCAACACTCTGGTTCTGCTTAAGAGAAACTTCATGATGCAGTTACAGGTAGAGGAGAGAGGGGAAATCAACTCATGACAGTTAGTGGTGTAGAAGAGCACACATTCCATTATCATGAAATGACAGATGCTTGAGGTACATATATCACTACAGCTACAACCTGGCTTTCAGGTAACCTCCTGGTAGTCTGTGAGGAATACAGATAACTTTCTTTTTGACTGTGACACTGTAACTCGCCTCTGGTTACCAAACTGCAGGCATGTAGAGTGCCCTCCCCACGCGAGTGCTGAAGCGTCTGCGCAGGCGTCAGCACAGGGGTCGTCCTCCTGAAAGGAACCTTGAGGCTGAAGGAGTAGAGGCACTGTGGCTGTGTAGCAGGGGCTATAGACAAAGCAAGCCCCACTGTTCTGCTGGAGGGGAGAAGGAAACCTGGCTGAGATTTTTGGGTTTGCTTGAAAAAAATAGGGTGGGTGGGGTAGGTGGAAATAGTTTTGGGCATACGTGGAAAGTGAGAGAGGCTGAATGGAGAAGGCTGTCTGTAGTTTTGACTTTTTTCCTTTCATCATTTTAAAAAGAGTGCAATGTTTGGTCTGCAGCTGTGCCTTGCACCCGTGAAACCATGCGGGCAGCTTCACTGCCCTGTCTCATTTAAGTTTCAGGTATCACCTCCTCTGCTGATGTATGCTTCATTCCTTCCTTCTCCCATGACTTGTTTGTCTTCTAAGCCCCATGTAAACTGACTGTATTTCTCCAACCAAGCCTGGAAAGCAGAAAAGAAATTATCCTATTCTGCCTCTACAAAGAAACAAAGAGGAGATACAAACAAGGAAAATTAAACCGGGAACAAATATGTAGTTTCTCTCTTCTCCCCTTTTTCCTATACATTCTTTGGAGTGCAGGAATAATTATTTTCTCATTTCCACCTCTAATAAATGCTGCTAGCACTTTGAAGGCAGGACCACATATCCCATGGTTCCACAGGGCATTTCCCAGGAGTGCAAAAAAAGAGCTCAGTGGTTTTGAGAAGGCCGTGTCTCTAGGGAAATGTTTAGCAGTGGTAGGACTGTTTTCAGTCTTATGTCTTTGTTCTACCATAAGTATTAGATTATGCCCTTCACAGAAATTAATAAAATGGAGGTGAGCTTGGTTAGTCCTTCAAAAATCTCTGCTCGCTTTACTCAATAGCAGTGTATGTGTTTCACTCCAAGTTATTGTTAGTCTTTACTGTGCGCCTATCTTACAATATGAGTCTGGACAGACAAGTCCTGACAGAGACTGATTTCTGATTCTGTGTTCTGGTTACTGACATACAGGACTGCTCATACATCTACTGGTCGGAAACCTTGGTACTTTGGTGATAGGTGAGTGCATAAAGCCACCTTTTCTGCAGTGCTTTGTCTAGGGGTGAGAGTAGTGACATGCATTAGATGGAAGTAACTTCTCTCTGATTTACTCACATGGGCTGTATGATCCGATACAGAGTTATAATCTGCATAAGTATTTAGATTGATAATGATAGTACACTTAACCTAGTTCTGTTTCTGTTACTGCCAAAACATTATTTATTTCAGTAACTCTATGTGGCAGTGGGTTTCACAGGTTGAATGAAGAAATGTTTCCTTTTCTTAGTTGTAAACTTAGCTAAATTAAACTGGGCTCTAAATGTGTGTATATAACTCTTGACCTTGCATTCTGAGAAGTGGAGCAGGTCCTCTTTTTTCTTCAAAAGATCTTCACTTGATTAAAAAGTTTTCATTGCCTAAGTTCTGCTAGTCACATCGCATACAGCAAAAATAAACATACCAGCTGATGAATGGAGGACAAGTTACAAGGCTAGAGAGGGAAGGGAATTACCTACATCTGCACAGGAAAATTGAGATTTATTCTTGCTTTGTTTCTGTATGCAGTATGTTTCTTGCAGCCAAGCTGAACTTCTGTGTTTAAACATATAAGTTGTGTACATGCTTAATTTTAAATACAAGGATAATCCCATCACTTACCTTGAGTTCTTTTGTAAGACTTTGCTGAATCAAAGCTTTAATCACACTGACTTTTTTAAATCCTGCAGTATTTCAAACAGTGATCCAAGCATAGGCTCTTTGCATTGACCTCCTAAGGTTACAGCAGCAGATTTGAGAATATTATTTTACTAAACAGATTTGAAAAAAAATAAAAAAACCCTGTGAAATATTTTCATAGACGGCTATCTAGGTACCTTTCAAAATAGGGTAAAATTGTGCCTTTACACCTGAGGAAATTGAAACATGCCGAAGTTAAGTGCTTGCAAGTGTATTTGAACCAGGGAAACATGCACTTGTTAGTTCATCCTCTGAATCCAGGCTGGGGTCTTAGCCACAGGTTCACTTTAAAATTCTGGCTAAATATACTTTCATATCTTTTCATAATTCTCACTCCTCAACCAAATTAGAGCCCCAGTCATATATATATGTCTTGAAGATTTATGGAAGGCTTGTTCTTGAATTCACTGGGCCTTCAATTTGCAGAAGTTATCCATCTTTCATTGTGTTTTCCTTGTTTCAGGTGTGTTCTAGCTCCCAGGCCTTTTTCTATGGACCTGTTAAAAGGAAATAATTCTACTATTGGACAGTTTGATTAAAGGAAATTTAACCTGAAGGGGGTGTAATTTATTCAGTACTGCCTCATTGTAGTTGAAGTCATTGATTCTTTGTGTGATTATCTGGAAGCATCACTATTCCTTCATTTATGATTAGCTGACATATGGGGGGGGGAACAGATTAGCACTATTTTAACAACATAGCTAATTTAATCAAACCAGGTTATTAATGGAAACAAAAATATTCAAAAGTTTGTTGGACCTACATGTATTTGAGTCATTCAGTTGAAAGGATTTGAAGGCCCCAGCTTATATTCCACTTGGGAAACTGTAGTGACAGAAAATGATGATTGCACTTCATTTAGGTGTTTCTTCAAGTTACCCAAAGGCATAATATTTGCAACCCGTGCTTCAATACTCAGTGAAATTAATTTAATTGTAAGGAAGTTATTTCATATTGTTACGACACTGTATGTCTTCACATATGACAAGTACCAGCATTTAACCTTTTAATTGAAAATTACTTTGGGGATCCTGCCAGAAACTGCAAACTGCAAACAGTAACCCCTATTGCTGAGTCTTGTAATCTAATAGGTACAAAGTCAGATGTCCTTGACAGGCATGCTCTGGGGCTGTGTGGGTGGGAAGTTCTGTGTCCTTCCAGAATGAGCTTCCTTCTGCTACTAAGGCTGATTATGCAGTCTAAAGATTGTTACATCTGTATACAGATACTTGCAAGAAGATAAATTGCATACTCCCCATTACATAAGTGCTTTTACTTGATATTGTTTAAGGCAGGAGCTTCAAGGGGAAGAAAAATTCTATTATTTTTTTATTCTGTTTTTTTTGAACATGTGGATTTTTGTAGGGGTGGGAGGATGGAGAGAGTCATGAGAATATTTATTTACATCTTCCAAAAGAATTGGACTTGGGAACTGCAATGATGTATGGGATTAGTGAAGACCTCCAGTAGTAAAGGCTGCGTGCATCTTAGGTTATGCATGCAATTCCTAAGAAAGGATGAGTGCAGCTCCGGACAAGGACTATGTAAGGGTTTCATTTACCTCTGTGAAAGATTCTTAGTTAAAAGCTGCTGCTTGTTACTGTTCTGTCTGTAACTGTGTTTTCAGAATATTAACATAGAATCATAGAATAGTTAGGGTTGGAAAGGACCTTAAGATCATCCAGTTCCAGCCCCTGTGCCATGGGCAGGGACACCTCACACTAAACCATGCCACCCAAGGCTCTGTCCAACCTGGCCGGGGTGAAGCATTCGCAGCCTCCCTGGGCAGCCCATTCCAGTGCCTCACCACCTTTACAGTAAAGAATTTCTTCCTTATATCCAATGTAAACTTCCCCTCTTTAAGTTTTAACCCGCTACCCCTTGTCCTATCACCGCAGTCCCTAATGAATAGTCCCTCCCCAGCATCTTTATAGGCCCCCTTCAGGTAGTGGAAGGCTGCTATGAGGTCTCCACACAGCCTTCTACATCCTAGATATCACTCTCTGTGCTCACTCACTAATTTTCTTAAACAAAAATCAATATGTCCATGAGAGCCTGAGCCTATTCTTAATATCTCATACAGAAATTCCTGAACAATGTTTTTTTTTTTTCCCCTTCCTTTCTTCAAATTCAGTTTGAAATTAGGCAAATAATCATTTGTTATTACAAATTGTGCCCCTCTTTGTAATTAACAATAGTTTATCATGAAAGAGAAGCTTATCAAGGATTCTTTTGAGTCATAAATAACTAATAGCTAAAATCAGTTTAGGTGCTATGAATCTACCTTATTAATTGACAAAGACCTGGATTAGAGATCAAAAATGCAGTGGCCAAATCCAGTGTTATCCTCTTAGAGCATTTGGCTTTAATGTCAGATTACCTGATGGAATTAAATTGATGGTGATCCTTGATTGTGTAAAAGTAAGAGTTAAGGTATGATTATAGAATAGGAAGGAGTACACAAAGCTTGTGTGTGCAGCAGTAATACTTGTGCCAAACTAAAGCAACATAGAGCCTCTAGAATTAGATCTGGTGTAAGCTATAGCTAGTTACTGTTATTTGTGTAGGCCTGGTTTGTACATGTCATATGCAGATAAGTCTTCTGAAGGAATCTACTTAAATAAACATTTTGTTGTGCAAGTAACTTCCACTAACGCTGCATCCCCAGTCTGGTCATTCATGCGAGGCAGCAGAATTAGGCCACAGGCTAGTGCTGGTCAGCTTCTCTTTTCAAATCTGTGTGTTTTAGTCTTTCTTTCCAAAATGGAAATGGAGTGCTTTCCATCACCCTAGCTTTACTAGCAATTTCAGTTTTGTGAAAGGTCAGCACATGAATGAGTCTTGTAACATTACACATTGCTTTTACTGAAAAATTCGCATGCACAGGGAAACTGACAAAACAGTTTATTTTGGAAAATTAGTAAATCCAAATGATGGATACCATGTGTCAAAATAATCCTTGGTGCACGTGCTTGCATTTTCACATGGACATTTTTGAAAATTATACTGTGGAAACTAAGTAGAGAATCGGTTTGCCAAGGAGCAGGCTTAAGCCACTTTTCTGTACAGACTGCATGATTTGACCTTTTTTACTAATGTGGAAGCAAAAGCAGTTCCATCTTACTTTAGCCCATTGTTATTGTTCTCCAGAGGTGCCAAAGAAGATCTAAAGGACTAGTTAGTGGGGTTAGGCAGAGGAGGATTAAGCTAAAGTTTCTGAACTAAAGGTGTAAAGAATGGCTAAATGGTATTTAGGATTCATTTCACATCATTTGAGCACTCCAAAAACATAGTGCTTAGTTGAAGATGGTTCAATTCTAAAGCCAGCAGAGAGAGACAGGCATCTCCAGGAGGCATTTATTTGATGTTCATCCTATATATTCTTAAAGAGAATAAGTGATGGATGTTGTTACAGAAAAAAATCTTGGCCTCTGTATGCTAACAAATATAGCACTGTTTAAACAAATGAGTAGTCTTACCTGCTTGTTTTAAAACCTTAGGTAAATCTCGTGAGGTATTTAATAACATTCACCTTGGTCAAATGTGGGTGGATAATGAGTTTTTACAGCTCATAGACGCTTTAAGGACAGTACATGTAAGCTCTTCACTGAACCTGTGCAGGGTGGTGCATAGCAAATCTTGACATGGAAGAATAATGCAGAGTTTCTGAGTTCCAGGGTATTGACGTATTCAGTGAGGTCATTACCAGGGATTAGAAGGATATGGGCTTGTTTTGGTTACTTTCTTAGATGTTTTGACTATAGTTCATGGGACATTTCTGCACATACATTAACAAGTATTTTGAAGTAGTAGCAATCTGCTTCACCTGCACGTTGTTCTGCATGTGGGAGTAAGTATGGAAGAGAGTTGAGATCTCTTTGGTAACAAGGCCCTAGCTTGCTTTTATTTTGATTCTGGTTAATGTTTGCTCAGTGATCTGGGAATGAGAAATCCACTTTTGAAAGCATCTTGTTAGCATCATGCTGACAATCAAAAATGTATTTTGCAGAGACTTAAATTTGCTCAAACATTAAAAAGCTTCTTAGAATTGGGTTTTCAGTCCACTTCCTAAAGTGGAAACAGTCTTACTACTGTCAGTCTACACTGCTGCCATAAGAGCAGGGCATTGCCTGCCATTTTCCTGCTTATATATGCCTTTAAAAAGATGCTGGGACTGTAAAATATATTAGTGTTTTGTAATTTAGCTTTAAGCAAAAGGAATATTTCAATGGTGACAGTTCTGGAAATGCTTTAACTTTTAAATGCTGACACCAAATAATAAGTAAAACCTTGTGATTAATGTTTCCAGAAGGGACTATTAACATTATCCTACATCTGTTCATGATATAATCTCTAAATGAAAAACACTCACTTTAAAAATGAAAAAAAAGAAAAAAAAGAAAGAAACAAGAAAAGGAATGCCAAAGGAGTATATGTTTATGCAGCACTTCAGTGCAGACTTAACTCTAATGTGTGGACATCCTTGGTAAGACTTAACCAATGAGTTTTTCATCTGATCATTATTTAGTCAAACCTCTATGGTACTCCTGAGGTTGCTTGAATTTCATTGTCAGCATGTCGTTTCATTTGCTGGAAAATGTGGTGATTTTAAATTACACTACATGAAAGAGCTTTTTATTACTTAAAGTAAAATTAGCCCTCATATTTGATGAAAATACTTAATGGTAGATCAGGCATAAAGTTCTGTGAAATGTCATTTCATAATTAGTTCTTGCTGATTTAAATATCTGAGGTTGCATAGGATGGTTGGTTTTTTATGACTAGGAAGAATTTGCAGGAATTCCGTCATCTTTTAGGAAATATTTAAGAGTACTGTAGCAGAATTTGTAGAATATACTGCAGCAACTCATTCGGAAAATAATTATTCTGAACATAATTACCTGCATTGGTTAGGAATAATTTGCCCATTTAAGAGAAAACCCTAAGCTGACATGTCACCAAGATAGCTGTACTAATTTCAGTCTCTGTGTATTGATCTCAAATTTATTTTTCTTAATGAATAAAAGTTTAAAGAATTCATGTGCTCTATGAAAATATATGCTGAAAATCTTCCTTTTTATGCAAGGAGGTTGTTTTGTGTTAGGATTAAAATACATTTAGTACCATGCCAAATACTTTCTATCATGTACAAATTGGTATTTCTGGTAGCTTTTCTAGGGTCCTGTTGAGTAGTCGTTTTGTTTCTTTTGAGTGGCATATATCATGAGCAGCCGATGCCCAGTTTCCCGGTTTTCCAGTTTTCTTGCTTTAGCTATTTTAAGAAATCAGTGATACCTTAACAATTATAGGCAGTATGACTTTTAGGCCACCACTTGATTTTATCTATTGATTTATTATGATGCATCCTTTAGCTGATGCTATTCCTGCTAGTGTGCTTTAGTTTCAACAAACAACTCTGCTGTGGCTTGGGTACAAAAGTGAGGTGCAAATTGTGAGGCATAGAATTCAAGGTGCATATTGCTAGGTGTCTTATGCAGATTTAACATGTGCATGTGGTAAAACTAACACACTGTCGTGGGTGGTGGTGTGTATCATCCATGGAAAAAAAAAATGCATTTTTAAACAGGAGCAACAGAATGATTAGGAGTCTCAAAAGCCCCATTCAAGTATTTAAAGTTTAATTAATGCGTTTATACTTTGCTTGTGGTGGCCATTCTTCAGGCTCATGTCTCTGTTTGCTAGAAACCAAGCAAAGTCCCCTTTAAAATTAAGTAGTAGTGAAAGTTGTTCCATAATTTGTCTTGCAACGCCATTGTTCTAGCCTCTATGAATAGATCAGGATTTATTCCAACTAATTCTTGACAAACAAAATTCCAACAACTCTGTACACAAGATTGTCCATTGTACTTAAGCTGCCTGAAATTACTTTCATGGCATTGACAGTATTTTAATGATGAAATCTAAACTTCAAATCTGCAAATTATTTGTCTAACCAACTTATTATGTAAGACATGCATGGTTTTTATTTCTCTGTGTTTGCACATTCACACACAAAACTTACGTATAATAGCTGCATTCTGTTCAGTAAGAGCTGTTCAGGGTATGCTTAATTTATCTCAGTAAGAAAACAAAGTTAAAGCATTAATTAGCATAAAATTTACTCATATTTTTCAAATAGTTTCTACGCTCAGTTATTGAATTAGAACAGAATGAAGACACTACTGTTTGGGGGAATATATTTCTTCATATACATATGCATAGAACTGTATTAAAGGTTCTTTTACTGTGGCTACAAAGTAATGTCTCTCATCACTCAGGGTGAATGAATGAGTGTAGGTTGTATCTTTTCATAAGAGATGAGATTCAAGTTATTTGGTTGTTTATGCCTATAAGAAGCATATAAAGAGAAAACTTCTATTTTCTGTAAGCTCTGAACAGACTGTTCAAGTTGTCATCTTGTAAGGAGTAGCTTGGGAAGCTTGCACTGTTTTCTTTGCTGCACTCATCTGTTCTGTTTAGGAAAAACTTTCAGGATTTATACCTATTAAACCAGCTTGATACTGAGAGAGAAGCACTTCCAAAAGAGAATAGATTTGAAAGCTTTTGTGCATATAATTAAAAAATAAGACTGCTATGGAGTTATATATCTTGGACCTTTTGGACTGAGTCCAGAGGAGGGCCATGAAGATGACCACAGGGCTGTAGCACCTCTCCTATGAAGACAGGCTGAGAGAGCTGGGATTGTTCAGCCTTGGGAAGAGAAAGCTCCAGGGAGACCTTAGGGCAGCTTTCAGTACCTAAAGAAGACCTACAAGGAACCTCGAGAGAGAGACCTCTAACAAGAGCATGAAGCGATAGGACAAAGGCAATGGCTTTAAAGTGACAAAGGGTGGATTCAGGTTAGGTATTATGAAGGTGTTCTTCACTGTGAGGGTGGCCCTGGCATAGGTTGCCCAGAGAAGCTGTGGCTTCCCCATCCCTGGCAGTGTTCAAGGCCAGGTTGGATGGGGCTTGAAGCAGCCTGGTCTAGGATCTAGGAAGGTGTCCCTGCCTATGGCAGGGGGTTGGATCTGAGTGAGTTTTAATGTCCTTTTTAACCCATTTCTAGGATTTCAAATGAGCTAATAGAGATTTGTTTTCTTTTTTATTAAAAAAAACCCAAAACCAAAACCAAAAACCCCAAACCAAAAATACAAAAACGTTTCTCTAAAATAAAAAAAATGAGCTAAAGCAAGAAAGAGTTTTAGCAAAATATATCGTTTATGACTGCCCCTTCCAGTGCAAAGTTGTAGTTTGTAATTTTGTGTGCAGTCCTTCAGTCTAGTGTGTTTATTTCTACATGTTTCTGTGTATTAAAAGCTTGTCTATTGTGTCAGATTGCAATATTTTGCACAGTTTGTTTTCTTCCTTTCGTGGGATTGTATAATGCACCTTTCCTGCTTAGCATAAATGATTTGGCACAACTGATTAATTTCTGTTATCTAGCTATTCTGTTTTGATATATATTTCTGTGAGCTCCAGAAATGCGTGAGTGACATTTACCTTACAGATGTAATTTCATTGCTATTTATGTTGCCATGTTAAACCTGTTTCTGAAACCAGTTTGTCACTTGAAGTACAGACAAAAACTTGTTCAACACGTGCAACAAAAACAACTGCCAAACTTCCAATTTGTATGCTCATGTTAGACTTCCTAGCCAGCAATACTGTAACAGCTGTGTATGTTAGGCTGCTTTACACCCATGATTACTGAATGAACTTGGAAAGAGCGAGTAGGGGAAAGGGAGACTCCAGTGAATGTATACAGCAAGTTCTTTTGGCTTGATGGTTATAAAAATGACTCTAATAACAGTCTCTCAACCTGCTGAGGGCTTTGTAAGTTTATTATCAACAGAATTTTCTCAAAGGTCCCTCATGGAAAAGAGGAACATTCCTGATGAGTAAATAAAAATGGTGATTATCATGTTTTCCTACAAAACTTCTGCAACCAAGATGGAAAGAATGTTGTTGAGGTATTTTTAGGCTTAATGCTACATGCATTGTTTAAACTTCAGAGGGACTTAAAAAATAATGGTTGCAGAAGAAATTAAGATCTCTCCCCCATCAGCTTAAGCAAAGCTATTTAGATATTTTTTTTTTTTTTAAATAATCATGCATAACTCTTCCTGGAGCTATTGTCTGGAGACAATGAAGACTTTAAAGCTGTAAAGTGTAAAGAGGTGTTTTTTTAATAGACAGAATTTGGGGGTTAATTTTGTGTGGAAGGAAACTGCAACCAGATGCAATGAGAGAAAAATGCATTTTCATGTATAAATGCACCAGTGAATCTGAGCTACTGTGGTGGTTATGCTCATCGTAAAAATAAAGGGAACAAGACAAATGGAAAGATAACCTTCTGCCTAAGATGACCTTGTGTTTTAAAATAAACAAAAAAAGCTGTATGTCTTTTCAGGAATGTCATATCCTACAAGAAGTTGTCTCTGTCTTTAGGAAGATCACTAGCAGAAAAATTGTTAGCTTACAACAAATACTGTCTATACTAGCAGGAAATAATGGGCATACTGTCATTGCTGAGGATGATGAAGTTTCAAGATAAGTTTGTTAAGGACTGGATTTATATATGGGGCAGGGAGTTTTGTACATAGCTTCAGCTGCATCAGGCGAAACTAAACTCAATACTGTACCTTTCTTTAGTAAGTACCTGAGTGCAATAAAGGTCTGTTTAGCCTTGATAGAGGGTAGAGATTGGCCAGCCTGAAGGATAGGTGTGACTGCTTTAATTGACTGATCTGAGAGCACAGAGGATGAGAGAGAAGGCTCTGTATATGAGACCTGTGAATGCAGACTAGCTTTCTGTTGCATATAAGGCAAAAGAGATCATTGTCCTCAGAGCATGCTGCAAGAGAAATGGCTCTTCTAGATAAAAAAGTATTGTGTAATACACCCACTCAGGTGATACACCCCATGCAGTGCAAATCTTTGAAACACAGATATTGAACTGGCGTAACAGTACACAGAGTTGTCTATAACCTTAGGTTTGTAGTTGGTAGGTCTAGAAAGGAAAGTTTTCTTGTAGACTATTTTATTCATGTGAATAGAAAGAAAGAATGAGAAAGAGAATGAATGCATGGGGAAGAAAATTCTTAGATGTGAGAGGAGCTGGGCTGCAGAAGTGGTGAGTACTTGGGTGCTTTGAAATTCTGAAGTGAGATTAAGAAAAACACTTGGAAATATGACTATAGAAGAAAAATTCTATAGAAGCCCTGAACGTTACGGATCTGGATAGATCCGTAGGTCTTCTGAGCTCTCTTTCCCTATTTTAAGAATTAATTTCTTCAATGAATGGGTGCTAGATTACCACTCTGCCAGGAGAGTCTCCATGCAAATAGCTGCTTTTTAGTGATTGATTGGTTTGGTTGATTTTTTTTTTTTCTTTTTGAGAGTCACTTCTTTTCTTCCTAATGTTCTACACTTTCAGGAAAAAGCATTATCTGGGTGTGTTTGAGTTTGCCTGGAACGTCTTGAACCCTAATTCTGTCTAGAATAGTATTAGTAAAAGCCAAATATATGCATACATTTTTAAAATATATACTTACACAACATTTGTGCATGACAAGAAAAATATAGAATATGGTGTCTTCCAAGCAGGCTCTGAGCACATATTCTGGACCTGAAAAAAGTCTGCTCTTCAGTTTGGGTAGGTGTCTTCTCTTATGTCTTACACTTAATTTCTCTACATTGTTTCACTGAATACTGGTACAGATCTAGGTTTCCATTGATGTAAACAAGAACAGAATTTGTTTTTTCATTCAGAAAGTCAAATTTCAATCAGTGGAAACTGAGGACTGTTACTAGTGTTTAGATCACTTCAGATTGACTTCAGAATAGCTAAAGTAGAGTTTAAGACAAAGTTTGATAACGTGTTTGTACTTCTGTGGTGTGGACTAAAGCCCAATAAGGGTTAAGAAGATAGAAGTTCCAAATTCTCCTTCATTTTACCTTAGATAAATCTGAGCCCAGGCCTCCAGAGGTGAAAGGCTAGCACATTAACTAGGACCTTAAATGTGTGCTTCAGCACACAAACCTGCAGTATCTTTTGAAATCTATGCAGGTTTCTTCTGCCTGCTGTGTGTAATTTCAGAATATGCTGTCACCATTAAAGAAAAAAAACAAGTTTTCTCTTTCATCTGTGCACCCCACGGCACCGATTGGGGGAATCAGTCCCCAGGCTCCCCTAAAATTTGTGATCTTTGGCTCCTGCTGTAAATTGATTCCGTGCTGTGCCTCCTGACATGTGAACTGGGTAAAATCCATTTTGAAGTCTTTTAAAACCTGGCATTAACCCTGTGGCATCCTCTTAAGTGCTGATGTTTTCTCATTATATTATTTACTGGGAAGAACTTGCCTTTAAAACTCTAGCAGCATTGCAAGCTGTCTTGTTAAAATCTCAGTATTAGATTCTATAGTGTTCTTTGAATTTCTCCTGAGACCTGATGTTGGGAAAAGTGAGTTCAATTAGTCATGAGTGAGGTGAGTGCCTCACTACTGTGCAAATTGCTTTGGGACCATTTGGCCCATGTCTACTCATGTTCCTCCCCCCTCATAAATACAGATGTGTAAAGTAGTCAATATTTTGTTTAAGCTTATCTTGGACTGATTATCTGAAACCCTCCTTTTATTTTTTCTTTTTTGCTTTGCTTCAGTGCCATGTAATAAAGTCTATTAAATTTTTCAGATTTTTCCCTCTGCTCTTTTATAGGGAAAGTAGTTAGGTCTTTTATACACATATGTGTGTCTCTACATCTATTCCGTATGACTTGGTTCGCTGCCCACTCAAATGAAGCACCCTTTGGGATTACAATATAGGACTGTTTTACTCAAGAATTTGGGACAGGAAGTCAAAATTAATAATTGTTTGCAAACTTTAGGGATTTTTAAGTAGCCAGAACTTAATTCTAAATTGAAGATGGCTTTGGCCAAAACAGCAAAACCAACAGAAATTCTTTAATGGTAGAAATGAGTTGTAGCCTTGGTGTTACATCTTAATACCATAGTACTGGTAGTGGAGTACCCTTGCACTATAAAATCATAATAAAAGATATATGAATTTGAACTGATGCTCTTGCTTTCTGGCAGATGCTGCTTGCTTTTGTGCAAGGGACTAAAAGTGAAAACCATCTCTCTGTTCTTCAAGCATTCTGGTTGTGTTTTTAAAAGAAGAGCTGAGCTTTCCTTCAGAGAACCATGCTCTAACTGGACTCTCACTAGAGCAAGATTTTGAGAACTTGCCGAAGTTAGGTCTTTTCCATTTCCCCACTGATGTTCATGTAGATGTCTGGCATACAGATTAGTTGGTAGCAACTGATAAGGCATAATACTGCTTGTTACTGTATACTAAAAGTGAGGTGAAACTGTATTTCACTTCTCCTTTGGGAAAAAGGCTGGTAATACAGGACTTGTCAAGACCCTTTCCTGTGTTTGATAGCTTTATCACAGCCCCAGCTTTAAAGGTTAAATGTTTTGGATTACACAGAATGTACATTATATGGAGGGCTTACTATAAATCAAAAAGGCAGGTATGTTAAACACAGAAAAATATCTACAGCTGTTCTCTTACTCATCCTGCATGTTATTTAACTCTGTCTCTACCCAAAGGAATATTTTTAGTTGTACTGTCAACAGTTTCAAAACAAAGAAGCAACTACAACTGCCAAATGAGGAACCCAGCTGGTGCTATGTTTAGGCTCCCAATGAATATACTCTAATCCTGACACCTGCAAGCTATTTAATCAGGATTTACAATTGAACATGAAGGATGAGAGGTCCAGAGGGCTGTGTTCTTGGTGTTTTGATTGCAAATGATGGAGAAAAACTTTGTTATCGGATGTTGTAGTTATTTGAAGTTTGGTGCCCTCTAACCCATGGGGGACCAAGAATCATTTATCACTTCACAGCAAAAGCCAAAGAAAGCCACTATGGCTTATACACTAGCGTTCTCCTTTAGCTTTTCCTGTATTCCAGTGTAAACATGCCTTGGATTTATGAACAATGAAAAACAATATCCAGCAGGCACATGGAAAGGAGAGGTTATAAGGAAATCACGCATTATCAGTGCTGTGTCAAACTGAAATGATCACTTTAAATTCCTCAGTGCCAGTAATGTATATAATGATGAAATGTTTCTTAAAGATGAGCAGCAAGAATGAGAAGGAAATTGAATTTAAAAAAGATTTTTTTTTTTTTTTTTTTAAGAACCTTTTCCATCATGTGATTCTTGAATCACAAAGTGGCAGTGTCAATTGCCAATGGCTCCCTTCATAAAAATCTTCACTGCTCCTTCTAAAACCCTCTGTTTCCTCAAACAAGTGACGTAACATGAAGAAATTTAAAATTTCACTATACCATCTCATGGCAAGCCCAGATGTGCCATTATGTTGGTGTGCTTGTTTATTTTATTTATTTACTGGAGGTTTTTAAGTACTTCTAGGTGAGTTAATGACAAATTAAACACATAGTTTTGGCAGCAGCACTAGTGTGTGTACATGGGGTGTGTATATAGGGGGTAGTATGCTTTTCTCTGGCTGTGTTGCACCATCAACAACAGTGTTATGAACAAACAGGGTGTGGTGTAATTGACACCCTACAAAAAGTGATTAATCAGCTGTCTGAAGTTGTGAGGTAACAATGCTGTTGCCCCTGGGTCTGATTGGATGATGTAATGCCTGTAAGTTATTTTTTGTGGGTTGAAGCTATTGTGTAACTCAATAGCCTGCAGAGGATTTGTATGGCTGGAGTCACAGAATAAGTCAGAATATATTTCTAACTTGATTATGCTGTTTTATTTTGCTTGTTATTTAAAAGGAGATGGGGAAAGGGTATTTGTTACTTTTCAAGGCAAACAACTAGTGGGGACAGCAAAAAAGGGCTCAGAGCAGTCATCTTCGTGCATTCTGTGCTCAGCTGGAGGCAGACTGGGGGCAGAGAGCTTTCCTCCAGAGCATCTTTTATGCTGGGCTCGTGCAGGTTGTGCTGGCCAGGGTGATCCCATAAAGGCTCTTGTAAGCCCTCTCCCTTGCTCCTTCAGCAGGCCTGTTCTGCAGTGCCCAGCAGGTCTTTTTGCTTTTAAAGTTTTACTTCACAGCATTGACTACACAGAGGGACTTAATCTAGGGTCTCTCTAAACTTCTAGTTATAAAAGCAGAAACCAATATTTTGGCAGAAAGACAGTGTTGCCCCTTCCAAGATCAGATGCTGTCATCTTTTGGCATGAGGAAGCATGACATCACTTATGCAATACTAATGATACAGGATCTTCAGTGCTTCTTGAACTGTTGCACTGAAAAGAAATTGAAACTGCTCCCTGAATTCTTCCTCAGCTTTATTTAGCTGTTCAGGCTTTACAGTTTCTTTATTCCCTTATCTATTAATAAGAGACTGTGCTTTCTACAAGTACTCCTTCTCTCTCAACATCTTCCCTCTAGCTCAAGCATTCAGATGTTGGTGGCACTGAACAAATATTTCCTGTGGTGAATGCTCTGATTACAAGAATTCCATCTCTCCTGAGGACCTA
Source organism: Psilopsiagon aymara (assembly GCA_024733675.1). Taxonomy (NCBI): domain Eukaryota; kingdom Metazoa; phylum Chordata; class Aves; order Psittaciformes; family Psittacidae; genus Psilopsiagon; species Psilopsiagon aymara. The sequence goes on from JANRGW010035261.1 coordinate 27,942, forward strand.
CCAGCTTTGGAGACTTGTACGAGGTTCTGCTAGAGAATTATCAGCTGTTGCCAGTCTCATGCTAGCTCAGTTCTCCCTGGAGAATCTCCATTATAATCCCTCTGGTGTCCTTTGGTACCTACTACAACTTGACCTTCCCTTAGCCTGTTTGTCATATCCACTTCATTCATTGTGTACGTTGCATGCAGTCATTGTGCTTTTCTGTTGATTCCACAATTTAATTGCTACCCCTGACTCTGTCTGATTAATACAATACTGTCAAGTAACTTCTGCAAATAACTTTTTCATGTGGAGTTATATTTGCCATTGTTTCTACGGACAAAGGAAACAGTGCTCAGTACTGTCTAGGGAACCATAATGCAAAGATACAGGAAAGTCACACATTCTGTTCGGATTGGAGCTTTGCAGGCTGAACAGGTTAGTGCCCAAGGGGGCACTCTTCTGTTTCTTTTCTCACTCCCTAGAGGTCTGCCACGATAATTTTGTCTGTAAATGCTCTCTAGAACATCTGAGAAAAAAAGTTACACATATATTTTTAAAATGTTTACGCTAACCTATTAATTTTAGTTGAACTAGATTACAAAGCAAGTAGTGGGGCAGTGATCTTGGATGTGCTAGGAAGCAGCTGTGACCAGTAACCTCTTCACTTGAATCAGCTGCAGCCGGAACAGGACTGCTGACTTCTGTATCTCCTGGCACTGAAGTAACAGCACTCAGGTTGACTTTTTGTATCCCTGAACTCTCATCCTGTTCATTATGTCTGTGAGATCAGATATAAAGTATCTTTAAGGACCATTTGACTAAAGTATCATTCTCAATCCTAAAATTGCATGTCGGCAGTTGCATTGCCTCTCTGAAAGTAGCGAGCAATATTATTGCCTAGAGTTCTGCTTCTTAAAGGACATCATTAGAAATGCTATTCATACTAAGATGATGCATAAGTGGCCTCTTTAGAACATCAAAGTTGCTTAAGATATGTGGGAGAAAAATCAGATGAAGAAGGGTTCATCAAGTTGAAAGCGTGGTGAAACACCAGAATTGCAGTGCATCTGACAGATAAGGAGCCTAAATTACACACTCTTTATTGAGAAGTGAAAACTTTCTACCTTCAAAAATTTGCCTTAGAGACACCTATTTGGTAAAATAGCATCTTTCTCAATTCATCCTTCTTGTAGCTAAAAGGGATATTTAGTTCTCTAGCACTCCGCTGAAAAATACCACTGAAGCAGTCAGATAGCACATCAATAGATTGACCTATTGGCTTGAAATCTTGTCTGTCCTTCCCAGCTATATCATTCCACCTGATAAAGGGTTACCACTTTATTCCAGGACTGCTGGCTTGCTTACCACAGATTACAGCAATATTTCTGCCGCAGATTGAAATACATCTACTGTGACAGGGTTGAAAGATCTTCTCCAGTGCTAGCTGGAGTGTTCCAACAGTTACTACACCTCAAAGTACTTTGGGAATAATTTATGCGAATTCATGAGCAAACACATCAAAGAAATGGTGATTGCTTACAAAGCAAAGCACTTATAAATTATCTTACTTTCCAGTGGTCTGCCATTAGGATGCTGGAAGGCATTGTTACCTTTGGGCTCAAATTTGAAGATGCAGGAAACTTATGCTGTTGCTTTCTCAGCACCTAGTAAGGAGGGGACATCTTTGCTGTTTGACTTAGTAATGTGCTACAACACTGCATAAGATGATAAAATTTATTAAAGGTTCAGCAGAACCCTGAATTTGTCAGTTGTGTTCTCTACTGTAATAACTTAGCTGTTTTGCTATGTAGATAGACCTTTCTCATTCTGAATAGCATTTTGGGAAATACTAATAGGGATGGTGAAATACATTGACACCCCATCCCGTTTAAAGACATAACTGGTGTTTTAATGTGGTGTTTCAGACTTAGCACTGTGGACAGACACATCAGTTTAATTATGTAGTTGCTTAAATACATTGACAAACTGATGAGTCAGGAATAAACTCTTTCTGTGTAAGGGTTGTTAATTGCTGACTGTTTCAGCATATGAAAATGAACTTGGCGTTTTCTTTTGAACTCTTTCTTTAGAAGTTCAGGGTGGGGAAGTACAGTGTTTATTCAAGAAGGCTGTGAATCTATGTACCTCAGCTAGATTATCACTTTGCAACATTGACAGGTAGTTAACAAAACAAATGGCTTTGACAGTAATGTATGAGCTGGGTTCTGCAGTTTCTTCTCAACAGCCAGACGTGTCCAATGATAGAATCTGTTAGCATTGTGAAAGAGAAGCCTCTGTCCTTCAGGTTAATTTTTTTGAATATTTTTAAATATAAAATACAGAGGAAATTCAAATACATGGTACTTGTGATATCTAGTCTTGAGCTGGATGACTTTAATAAAGAATTCGAGACCCTTTATTCGTAAGTATTCCTATTGAAAGTGTCTTTTCAGACAGAATCTGTTCTGTTTCATATATATCCGAGGAAGATTTTGGAAGATTAGGTCCAAATTACCAATAGGAAAAATAAGAAAATTATTTTCTTGTGGCACATGAGAAAATGTATTGCAGAGTTGCTCCTAAAAAACCCTCTCGTGACAGACAAAGCAGTGCTGCTGGGACAATTCAAATGTTTGAAGTCTTGTGAGGAGCATTTCTATGAAGGGTTTGTAATGTCTAAGTATTACTCAATGAATACTTACTTGCAAGTGACATACTCATGATTATGACTTGTATAGAGTCATTTACTTTCTAATCCTATCAGGAAGTGAGATACCAGTATGAGATACTTTGGGAATAAAAATTTCTCAAGCAACTTAAAAGTTGTCTGTCGGTACCATGTTGTTTCATGTTTCAGAAGGTAAATTGCATGAAGTAGCAGAAAGGATTGGGTTGTTTGGGTCTAGGATTAGTCTGTTCTGAAAGCTGACCCTCAGAAACCAGATGGAAATGAGTACCTCCTCACATGGTATGGGCAAGTCAAGGCAGCTGGATATGAAACTAGCCAAACTGTAAGCTGTTTTCTTCACAAAGTACCATGTTGCAATTGCATTGCTAATGAAATCAAGTAAGCCCAGGAAGAAACTTTGATTTTTAGCTAGTTAGGGACAAGGTTATGGATCAATCTACAGACAAATAGATACATTAATCACATGGGTTAATTATCTGCATAGCCAACATGTATCTCAAAGATTTAAAGAAGTTCAAGTGTTTTGAGTAGACATTTTCCATCCTCATAAAACTATACATATAAAGCATAACTGCTGGGACAGATGTGTGCATATGCATCTCTGTGTCTGTCAGTGCATTGCATGTAGGTACTTTCTCTTCTGTAGAACAATAGCAACAGACAAAAGCATGTTCCACATTTTCTCTTCTCATCTTCTCCTTTTTTTCCAAATCGAAAAAAGAGAGAAACAGGAGTATAGAAGCAAATTTCAGAATACTTTTTAATACGGATTTTTAAATGAATGATTAAAAATAAATGAAAATTATTTGCTTTGACATCAAAATAGTTTTGCAAATTTCAAAATACATTTGAGGTAATATTTTTTAATGCTTTTCAGTCCATTCTTAAACTGATCTTTGTATCTGTCCTTTAAAACCTTTCCACGCTTCAGGTGACTAGAATGAATATTTAGTTATTCTATGTGCTTTTACCATTTCACATGAGGTGGGAGAAGTCATAATCAGGCTTTGAAGAAGAGATTATGGCTTTCTGTGCTTCAGTTCTTAAATGACCATTTCAAAAAATCTTGCAAGGTCCTGACTTTTCAGAGCATGTATAATGCACATTTCCTAAGAATCTCATTTGTTTCAGTGGTCATGATTGAAAACTTGACCTGAAAATACAAAAATTTTGTTCAGGTCATCATCTCCTCCTACTAGAGGAGTTTCACTGATGTTAAGTCTCAGTATATTCAAAATTCCTGAAGATAATCCATACATTCCGCTAACAAGCCATGTAAATTGCAAAGCAAAACAATAATTTGATTTGCAGGCCTTTTCCCTCTCCTGATATTTTTGATTAAAGGTTATTGTGGTTTGGCAGAACACTGGCACATCCAAAGGCAACAAACATGCTTTCCACAGGTACTGATGCCTATAAAACCTGCTCATAGTACAAAGATCCTGATACAGACTTTGATGAATATAATGAAATAGTTTTGTGGACAGACCTCGTTGGATTATGGAAAACGTATGTTTCATAAAAAGCACTTAGTATAGATATGGATAGAATTCATGCAGGTGCAGATGTACAAGCAAAATTCAAATTCAGGGTAGGTAAACACTGATGTTTTGCCTTTAGCAGGTTGGGTTGCATACTGCTGCTGCAGTTTACCTGGGTTTCTTTTTTTGTTGAAAACTACCATAGTAATAGATCACTTCTGCTACATCATGTAACTAGTATTTTGATGGGCAAATGAGGAAGAATCTCCAGTAAATTGCATCTCTGCAGTCCAAAACATTCTTAATTTTGTATGAATATGAAATAGTAAAGGCAAACAATTGTACATCAGTATGGTTCAGTGGTTAACTTGGATTAAATGAATATTGGGCTGCCAGAAAGAGCAATACATTTGGTTTTAACTTGTTTTAATGCGTGATGTCATGATAGTGGGTGACGTTTTGTGTGTTCATATGTTGCTCGACCACATTCTGGACTGTTGGTATGGAGTCATGTCAGTTTGGAGTCAGATGTAAAAAGCTGAAGAAAAATGTGGGCTAGTTTCCAAAACAGCTAGTCCTGGGCATATAATTTTTAAGCAACTGTACCCAATGCAGCATGTCCCATTTTAATAATATATGATGCCTCTCAAGTGAGTTGTCTCTGTTTATTGTGATTCAACAGATTTCTGGAAGAGTAAGAGGATTTTTTTTTTTTTTTTTTTAACCTTTGTAAAGAATTATTTATTACCAGAGCTGTTGGGACATGGGAAAAAAAACGGGGCAAATAAGCTATTTGTGAGCCATCTCAATAGAATGGGAATTTAAACAAATGTTACATATGCTTGCAAGCAAATGGTCAGCTTCTGAACCATGTGTTTAGCTAGTGAACTTCTGGTTCTCTAGTGATATTCTTTCATGTGTTTGCTGAGGACATGACTATGCCTGCATTTCTTCTAAAGATGTTAACTTAAAAGCAACATGACACTGAAGAGAAGATGTCAACCCTGAGATTGCAACTATTCTTCATTATTCCCATGATGTTAAAACAAAAAAATCACTACATAAGAAGTGAAAGTGTTAGAACATAGTGATCTGCATCACATACTTCGTGGCTTGTTCCTGTGGCACCTGAATTTGACAGAAAGGGCTGCTCAGCTGTATCCTAGCTTTGAAAGAGAACAGTTTGTGCTTCTGGTTTTGCATCCCCTTATGAAACAAACTCCAGCCTTTGAACTGAGGGAGGCAACTTGGGTTTGCTTTGTTGCTTTGCTTGTAATCCAATCAGAACTTGCATTTTTGTCTCCCTGTGTCAGGGAGGAATTGGAGAGTTGGGTTCTGAAACACTGCTTCCTTGCTAGCTGTGAGAAAACCTCCTTTCACAATGTTCTATAATGCATTTTCTGGTATGTCCTACCCTGTCATTGCAGTCTTACCCCAGCAAAATACAATTTGTTATAGACAATAGCATGAACTGAAGCTCCAGCCTGAGGAAGCCTGCGTAAGGCTCTGGGCTCCCACCTGGCACCAAGCTGATGGTCTATCTTCTCATTGTTTCACTGCTGATGTGCCAGACTAGTTTGATGGGAGCCAGTCTTGGCAAGTTACCACAAACTGCATTCATGCGTTGCTTCTGCATGGCAGACACATCACAGTTGGGTCAGTATGGAAAGTGCTTCAGAGTGATCTTGAAATCCAGCAGTGGCTGTGTGAATACCTATGTGCCCTTTGACCTCAAAAGTACATGGCTAATAAATAACACTACAAAACTGTTTCAGTGATTCATATGAATAGCAGGGTAGAGATTTTTACCACAAAGGAAAAATCATTTTCAGCTTTTATGTTAAAAATGCTTGAAAATGCTGAAAGCGTTTGATGCTGAGGAAAATGAAATTATGCAAATATCCCTATTCATGAGGCTATTAAGTTACCCAATCTTCCAAAAACTCATGGGGAGCTGGTTACCAGAACTATGAACACGGTAAAGATCATAAAGCAGAGCCATGTCTATCACCAAAATGATAAATGAAGCTAGAAATTGTTATTCCTGAATGATACTTTGAATCATTCTGAATTCTGGATTTTCCATTTCTTTCTGAAGAGCCTTTAGGTATATGGTAGGAGTGAAATGTATACATTTCTCTAAAAAGAACCCTTGGAAACCTACATGTACTAGAGAATGGCAAATGGAACCTCATTTCTCCTTGTCCATTTTATATGTTTTTTGGTAGTCTAGATAAAGTATTAGTATCAGCTTTGTAGGATAGCTGAAGAGCAATGAGCAAATTAGAATAGTGTTTTCTCCTGTGTTGTATGAAACCTCTCCTCTAAGCTTTGCTTTTCTGGTGTTTATCCCACTAAACATAAATAACATACCTGGAGGGCAGTGCTGAGATGACATGTGCTTGGGTTGCTGGCTACACCAAGCACAGCTGTTGGTGTTTGCAGACAACTTGGCCCCACACCTCTATTCAGCATGTAGTCTGGAGGCGATGAGAAACTGCTGAGATCCCTGCTGAGGAACAGAAGAAAGAAACATCTTCTTCTTCACAGCTTTTATCTAAAAACAAGTTAATCAATATGCTAAACACTGATAGCAGTGAAAATACACTCAAACTGATGTTCTGAGGAGGAGGGAAGGTGCCATTTGTCCACAGCAAAGCTTTGTCAAAGGGAAAAAATGATCTGTGGAAGGGATGGAAGGAATTAGAAGCTGAAAATATATTAATATCTTTGCTTTAGGTGTAGGGGATACAAAATAGCAATGACTGCAGAAAAACACATCCCACTGACACTTTCAAATGTTTCTACCACAGTTTAGTAAAGCAAGCAGACCAGAAAGGCTAGAGAAATTGTTTTTCGTTTTTACACTGAAATGGTGATTAGAATTTTCCTGGTTTGGAACACAACCAAATGAATCTACTACTCCTAACAAATTATTTTCCTTGCAATCACTTCTTCTGCTGAATGGTTTAATAAACCTACACATTTATGCAGTAGGTCTCATATGGGGTAAAAGTGCTATAGAAAACTTTCCTGGGACTCTTTCCCACAAATTACAGTGTTGTGCTTAAAATGGAAAACAATCAAAAGTCATTTTGCCAACATGGTAATTTCCATCATTTCAGACATTTTTCTCTCCATCATACTCTGTTATCTTCATAAGAATAAATGAATGCACATTTCTCCCATAATCTGTGTAACTGATTAACAGATAGTTGTTTTTTTCCTCAAATTGTCCAGTTGTGCTGCACATGCAATGCTTTGTAAGGTATGGTGACCCTCTTTTGTTCCCGCTTTTGTTCCTGATGACTGTTACCAATCCATTTTCTTTAGTTATTATTGAGCATTGAGTTGATATGAACAGGTTTTGAAAAACAGTGACTGAGAAGTGTCTTAATTGAGTAATAATAGCTAATATAGATCCTCTTGATTAACATCTATAATTATGGTTTGGTTTCGGTTTTCTGCATTTCATTGCACTTATCAACACTGAATTTCTGATATTTATTCATTCAGTGTCATGTCACAAACACCTTTTTCAGCTCTTCATGGTTATTTTCGATTTTATTTAACTTGAATTCTGTGCCTTCTTACCATTCCTTCTATTTTCTGCATTATTTGAAAAGCTACTGGTCCCGGCTGTTTGGAGCCAACTTCTGCTGCAACTTGTGGTGCAAAATGACCCTTTAATATCTACTTTTGCTTTCTCTCTTTTAAAGAAAAAGATCTTTTCTCTTTCAGCGTGACAGCAGGAAGTCCTGAGGGGTCTTTTTCTAATGCCTTATGGAAAGTTCTTGATTTGATTTCTATTTATAAGAAGCTTGTTTTTCCTATCATTTTTTATCTGTGCATACCATTCTGTTCTTACAGATTCAGACCACTTGCTCAGTATGGAAGAAAGGTTTGCTAATCTGTAGCTGTTCAGATATGTAGCTATTCAGTATATAGATCTATCCTCTACCCTTTTTAAAAGCCAAAGAGCAATACCACTTTAATTCTTGATGAGATTTTCTCCATCATGCCTCCTTTCCTGAAGAGGATCCATGCGAGGGTGGCTTCCAAGAGAGGTAGACAAGGATAGGATGGTGACAGCCAAATGTGAGGCAGTGTGTCTGATCCTGTGGAAAGCTGATCTCTGGGGATCCCTTTGAGAGTGGGATCCTGTGCGCTCAGTTGAGTTCCATATACTTGAACTCACCCTAAATGCATTAATGATGGTAGTGCCTTCTGAGGAGACGGAACCTGATTAGCTACAGTGTTTGTTAGTTTGAGCCAGCTTATTCATTCTTGGAGTTTTATCTATATTTGTATTGTCGAATGAAGGTGTCTGAATGGGAGTAATTAGAGACAGAGAAGTTAAGTGACTGTCTGAATTTTATACTTAAGGTTCCCTTAAGTGGGGTAAGAAGCTGCCATTGGTTTTTGCTTCCTCTCCTGAGGTAACCCTTAAGAATTGGGTAGGACACTTAATTTGCAGGACAAAGCTCTCCAACCATCCTTTGCCGTGTGCCAGCATTACATGGCTACTTTTCACACAGAAACTTAAATTGTGTCCTGATGGGTTGCTGAAGAGATGATGAGATCTGAGAAAAAGCACTCTGTGTGGATTCCTGTTCTGCAAATTAGTTTCAGGCTTGATCAGGAGATTTTAGCATGGGCTCAGCACTGCACTGACATGGCTTCAGGAAACATGGGCATAAACCCTCAAAGTTTCATTTATATAGGAAGTTATTTAAATATTAAAGACTTTAGTGTACTGCTGCTGGTGGTGCTCCTTCTGTGCATTCATTTCAGACCCTCTAAGCGATTAAAAATTACAAAATCAAGTCTCTACACTGAGACAAGCAGCATTGTTGTTAGAAATTTCAGCCATTAGGGTATAAAATGGAAATCACTGGTTCCTGACATTCCCTCTACCTAGAGATGCATCAGTGGTTCCGTGGGTTCATGCTCTACCTTTGTGTATTGTATTGCCTAAGAAATAACTTGCTTTGCCCTCGACTGCAGCAGTCTGACAGCAGACTATGCTTTCGCTTGAATGTTTGTGTTTCAAGTAAAGATAGAATATGGAAGCAGTCAGGTTTTACAATGTATTTGTGTCACAGTGTCAACATAGGAAAGAAGCATCCCTTCCCAGCTGTTGTATCACACAGACTGTGCATCTGGCTAGCCTGCTACATATTTTTAAAAGTCAGGCATTCCCACCTACAGGGTGCATGGCTCACCCTTCCTTCACAGCAGCCTGGAACACCCACTGTGTTAATACGTTTTCTTGACTAGGGCATTCGTGCACTCAGATCTGGACAGGCCCAGATGCTGACTGGGTGAGTCACCACACCAGCTCATCCTGCTCTGGCACCAGAAGCTGCTAAGGAGTAAGGGATGGAATAAAAGAATATACAGCAGAAGAGCACACAACTGCTGTTTCATGGAAATGGAAGACTTCAAGAAAGGGAAGTATCATGGAGACTTATTAAATAGTTAAGTAGTCTCCCTAGAGATTTGGTGGAGAATCTATTTGATCTATGTCTGAAGTGGTTAAAGCTAGATTGCCTAAACAACTAGAAAGTTTGCTACTGGAGGCGAATGTGCAATGTCAGGCAGATAGATGCTGTGGCTAAATAGATTTTGTTTCTCTTTGTTCCTCGACCACCAGCTTTTAAAAGGAACAGTGTTTGTAAATGTTTGAACAGAAGTTAGGCTCTTCCTCATTACCAAAAATGTCCAGGTCTTTGTTTAATACCTCCCTCTATTGAGTAAGATACTTGCATGCAGGCAGCTGAAAAATAGTTCAGAACTCACTAAAAATCTTACAGTATATTATTTGGCTGGACATTTTAAAGAAGTTCTGAGATAAAATTATTATAGAATGCTTATCAGAGCATAGAGGAATGCAGCTGAGCAGGTTTAGTTTGCCCTATTACTATGGATACGCCATCTGTATGACATAGAACCACTTTAGTGGTGAATACTTGCTCTCAGTAAGGAAAGAACACTGAGAAACCCTGATTATAAGACCACCACAATCTAATCTGTCTCCTTTCCCTAAGTTTGTGGTTAAAATCTGTTGGCATATGGCCCACAACATATTGCCTCTCTTACAGCAGAGCAAAAGTATGCAGAAGTATTTCCTCTAACAATCAAAGCTTCAGTGCAAAAGTAGTGACCCAAATTAACTGTTTGGAAGAAAAAGGTTAAAGGTGTTTTAAAAAAGCATTCCTGACCAAACTGAAATAAATCAGCAAACTTCACCCACACATCCTCCAAACCTGCAATCAGCAATAATTTCATAGAAATAAAACAAATGGATTGCCACATTCCTTCATGTCTATTACACTTCTGTCTTCATTGCAAGCATTACTCAGAAATGAAAAGCTGGAAGGAAAGTTGGCTGTTGGTAATAGCTTTATCACTTGTGCTACAGCAAATGTACTCTCTACAGAAATTTCTAGGATGCACTGTTTCTGGTTTTAGTGAATATTCCCAAACTCTTCATATAAAAGCTGTAATGCTGGTTCTGGGCCTAATTGTAATTAATGAGGCCTCTTGATAAGGAAAGTTTATTAGAGCTACAGTTCAGTTATGCCTAAGAAATTTTAGCCCCCATCCAAGAAAGGATCTTGTTTAACAGAAGCACCCTAGCATGTGTGTAAGCATGTGTCTGTAAGGTTAATGTGCACTCTGGAACTTGGGTTTAGCTTTGACGTAGATTTTTAGATGCCCTATTTAGATGAAAAGATCAGTAAAATGTATCTTTTGTGAAATCCTGTGTTTAACTACATAGCAAACAACAAATGGGGAGAAAAGCCACCACCACAGTGCTTGGTGTTGTAAGACATGAGATGGGTGATAGGTGGGGAGTATTTTGAGTTACAGTAGCATTAGAAAGGTGTAGCAGCTCGTGTTCTTATTTACTTCCAAAAAAAAAAAAAGGGGGGGGGGGGAAGATGAAATCAGCAACTTCTGATTGAAGCTACAGAGGAATTGTTACTTTTATCTGGAAAGTATTGGTTAGGAAGGGAAAAGGACAACTTGAGACTTGTCCAGAAGGAAGGCTGTGGAGTAGAAATCAGTTGGACTATGTTAGATTTTGTGGTTTAATAAAAGGTGGGTGTGAATGAGAGATTATTTGTGAAGTGTTTGCAAAAGATTATGTTGTACATTTTTTTTTTTTTCCTTTAGAAAAGTGGAATTGTAGGTCTCCAGCCTGAAGCAGTGACTTGTCAGCTTTGCCAGTGAACAGTAGGGGAGTTGGCTGGTATTGCATGTGGTGAAATACAGGGAGAAAAGAGGAGCTGAGATTGTCTGTCAGGAGAGGTGGCATTTATTAGGAAGGAACCAACTAATGTACTATCAGTTCTGTCACAGTAAAAGGAGAGTTCCTGAAGAAGGCCCAGTTAAAAGAAATACTGGTGCAGGAAATACTGAGAGCAAGAAGTAGAAAGTGCTTAGAAGGTATTGCTGACGAGTTTATTGTGCTCTGAGACTTGGATAGCATAGGAGAGAGCCTCTCCCAAGCAGGGCTCTTCAAGAAAACTCTCCTTACATTGTGATATAAAATATAAAATGCTTTAGAGTAAACTATTGAATGAAGTACACCAATATTTTGACTTTCAAAGTAAATAAAAGCATTTACTAATTTGGGAGAGATACTATGATGAATTATTCTCACTCTCATAAAATGCACAAACTTCATTACACTGCTTGAAAGGCCAAACAATAGCAATGTAAATACACTAGAAATACAGCATTTCAACTTGGCATCCCTTAAACTTAGCTTTGTGTTCCGTGAGAGTGCTACCTTCCTGTAAATTATTTCCTAGAGCAGCACATTTTTAGCACTGTCTTTTGGCTGTTAGCACAGAAATAATGGCTGAAATGAATCAATGGGAATCAAAGAAAAAATAGTTCTAAGTGCTGATTCTGTGATACTTGTACCCAGCCAGGCGCCATGCATTGTGCAGCACCAGTTTGGTCCTTCTCAGCAAAGTGAGGCCTCATTGTGTCTCTGCTATCTCTCCACCCAACCTCTCATGGCTGCCGTGCTCTGACAATTGGAAGAGGGAAGAAGATTGTGTCCTCTCTTCCCTCAGTTCTGCTAACACTGTGCATCACTCTCCCTACCAAAAGCTCAGGGTGGAATAAGATGCTGCTCACAAAAGGGCAGCTGATGGCAGGAAGGGAGACTGATAATCTGCAGTTCATGCCCCACAAAAGAGCATGAGGGAAGGGAAGATGAGCAGCCAACATTTTTGGGGGCACTGCCAGGAAAAGATCCCTGGGGAAGGCCCAGTCTTTTAGTAAGGCAAGACTGGCTGGGAAAAGAGGCATTTCTGACAGACTAGAAAGCCAGTTTGTTGCCCACTGACATCTCTCTAAGGCACAATAGCATTGAGAGTCTTAGTGTCATCATGATCTTTTCTTTTACAAAAATCATAGATACATCAAATGGTACAAGCACCAAATGGCATAATAGGGTTCATTCAAAAACATTCACTTCTTTAAATTGAAACCCCATGTAAGTCATAGTAAGGATAGAATTTTATTATTAATCATCTGGCTACTTTAGTATCTGGGTTCTCCTGAGAGAAGCTTAAATCTTAATTACATTTCAGTTTGAAATAAAGTAATTACCTTTATTATTTCAGAAGTTACTCTAAGGACTCCTCAGAACTGATGCTAATTCACTTTTGACCAAACATATCCCTGGTGTAAATTACTTTAAATAAAGATATACTGACAAATATTGCCCTCTATGTCAGCCATAATTACAGTATCGAGGGATGTGGTAATGTGGTGTTACTTGACACTGTGACCTTTACCCAGTAATAATTGCATATGGCACAATGGGTATCAGCTCTTACACAGCATGACGAAGAGTATTTAATTGTTTCCCTAGATTCTTATATATATAAAAACTAAACATTAAATTTAGTGTGGTTTCCCCCTCACGCCCTCATCTCCCAGCCATGTATAATCCAGAACGCAGAGCTTAAAACTCCAGCCGTTTATATTCTGTGAAATGCACATCAGTCAGAAGAAAGCAGGCATTTGGTATTTCCATTTTATTAATGTACCTTTTATGGGGGCGACAGCAGCTGTAACCAAAAAAAACCCATGTGAAAGGTCAATAATAAGAAGAGGGGACAACACTAGGAGCCAGAGGTGGAACAATTGGAGGAAGTGCATACATCTAAACAGCATCCCTTTAGGTATTCTCCAGTTTCACCACAGTCTTTCTTAGTGTCTTCCCTACATTTTCCGAAGATTTCATTGGATATTGTTGACATGGAGCCAACTGAGTCTTAAAACCAATCCTTTAACTCAATCAATAAAAGCAGAATTCACAACAGGTGCAATGATGCAAAGGCATCATTGTCCATGGAAGGCAGTACCTGAAGCTTTGGTATAAACCTAACTAAAATCATTCTGGAATACAGATGTGAAATGGGGCAAGCTTGAATACTCAAGCTCATAAAATTTCTACAAGATTCATATCCTTTCGATAACTTTTTATCTATCTGGATAGAAAGATCAGAGTCAGCATGTATATATGTGTTTTGCTTTTAGTGCTTATTTTAGACAGGCAGTCAATGTCAATGCAGTAACAAGGGTAAGAAATGCTGTAATTTTCTTTTGGCACCAGCATGCAGATCAAGTCACGTTATCATTGTTCTATCGGTTTCCCTCATATTGTATATGTTCACATTCACACTGAGCTGAAACTCAGCCTCAAAAAATCAGTGGAATAGGTGAATTATTTTTAGTGCTTAGATCCTATTAGATCTACACCACTTGTTTTTTGCTTTGGTTGGGAAAAAATAATGGATTTGGAGGGTATTTGTGATAAAGTTTAAAACTAAGTATCTTGCTTTGCAATGGACATCATATCTAGCCACGGTGGAAACAAAATCCAGTAAATACACTCTTTCATATGTATGATGATACTATAAAAACCAACTTTCTTCACTGTAGTGCTGATTTTGACTTCCGGCATTCTTGAACCAAACTGTCTCATGTTTTGTACTGTAACAATTAATTGTTCCAAGTGAAATCTACCTGTATTGGAATTCTTTATATTTTTATTAAACCACTTTAATCCTAAGATTTTTGTGTACTTCTGCCTTCTGTGGCTGCCTTTTAGGTGAAAATACCAAAACAAGACTAGAGTTACTAGTAGTTACTGTAGTTTTTCACATGGTTAGGATGTAGGTACATATGCTACTTGAAAATTATTTTCTGGGCTAAAATTTCAGTAACTTTGCAAATGTTGTAGTCAGCTCATGTTAACAGAATAATTTGAGATTTGGCTATCCGTGATTTTTGTAGTGCAGTAGTGGTGCCTATGTTCTTGCAACTCTGCAGTGCTGTTCCTTACTCACTCCTGTGACAAGTTTGCCTGCTATTACATGAGTAAACTACGTCTTGAGTATCTGTATTCTGTAGTGTTGTGTGACTTATCATATCCAGACTATATCAACTATACTACCTACAAAGATACATGCAGAAAATGTGCTTAGCTTATTCAGGAACTGATTTTTTTGGAGGAAGAATTTGTTGATGCTTGGAACAGGTGGGAATCTTTCATGAAATTATCATTTCCTCTTATCCCTTTCTTCATAACACTTATCTCTGCACGGTTCTGCCCATCCACAGATCTCAAAGCAGAACAATTACTGCCTTTTCCTTGTTTATTCCTTCTTGGATTGTTTGATATGTGGACCTCTCGGTGGATAAAGAACTGGCTAGATGGAGCACACACAAAGAGTTGTGCTGCATGGCTCAATGTCCAGCTGGAGACCAGTAACGAGTGGTGTCCCTCAGGGGCTGGTGTTGGGACCGGTCTTGTTTAACATCTTTGTTGGTGACATGGACAGTGGGATTGAGTGCACCCTCAGCAAGTTTG
>JANRGW010035263.1:0-28844 GCA_024733675.1 Psilopsiagon aymara
TGACCACAACTCTTTGCATGCGGCCATCCAGACAGTTCTTTATCCACCGAGTGGTCCACCTATCAAATTGATGTCTCCAATTTAGAGACAAGAATGTCGTGTGGGACAGTGTCGAATGCTTTGCACAAGCCCAGGTAGATGACATCAACTGCTTTACCCCTCTCCATGAGTTCCATAGCCCCCTCACAGAAGGCCACCAGATTGATCAGGCAGGATTTCCCCTTAGTGAAGCCATGCTGGCTGTCACCAAGTACCTTGTTGTTTTTCATGTGCCTTAGCATGCCTTCCAGGAGAATCTGCTCCGGGATTTTGCCAGGCACAGAGGTGAGACTGACTTGGCTGTAATTCCCCAGGTGGATAGTATCCATCTGAGCAGGGTAATACAGATAAGCTGCTTTAAATTTGAGAGCACACTGGGTTTTCTAAAATTAGCACACTCATTACTGACGAAGTATTGTTTTTAACAAGTGACTAATACAGGCCTTGTGGTGTTAGGAATTCAGTTTTTTCTTTGAAGCAATGCAGAGCACTGCAGGTGAAAACCAAACTACGTGGGGAGAGAGGAGAAAGGTGGAAAATATTTGTTTAACTCTGCTATTAAATGTAGTAGCACCTTTTGTTTAAAAATCAAAACACTGGGAAAGTTCTAGCAATATTAATTGATACTGCACCCTAAATTCATGCTGCTACAGGGAGACATTGGTGTTTATAGATGCACAAACTCAATACAGGGACTTGAGAGCCCCGGTATGTGAGTGTTTCTATGTTAGTTGAGTGATTTTTAACTAGGAGTTACTCATGAGGAAATGCCACACAGTTTTTAGCAAAGAGCATGTTATGCAGTCACGCTGGATACAGGAAACTCAACACACATGTTCCAAATACACAGGAAAGTTGGTTTTGTTTTAAAAAAGCCCTTCAGGCTGCTTAAAGGAGGTACCTACCACCTTCTGAATCCAGAGGAAGCACATTCTCAAGAGTACCTGTTGAACCCTGTGTGCAAACTTTCTCCATCCCATTCTGAAGTGTGTTCATTGTGCATGGCTGAATTTGTGTTTTTACAAGTCCAGCACACACTTGGCAACTCTTCTGTAATCTGATTACAGGTGATAAACACTGTCATCGTGTTGGGATGGAGGGTGGTGTTAGGCATCTCGGTAATTACACTGATCCGAAGTCCAGTGTGTAATCAGTGGCATTCTTCCACTTGCTGGAGAATTGCTTCATACTTCTTGGTTGAGGGTATCTTCTGTTGATCTATCTACATGCCTTCTTCCTGCATTCAATGAAGCTGGAAACTACTTCTTCCCCAGCAGAGCTCAGGCCTAGTTCTCCACTCTGTAGATTCAGATTTGCTGGGGAGTTACTTTTGCCCTGTAATAACTCTGTAGGCCTGTGTCCTATCCCCTGAGTTCTTGTAGGGCAGTCAAACAGCTGGTGATACCACTCCTATAACTTGGGCTGAAATATGTTGCTCTTCAGCCCCAGCCAGGCCCTGGCATGCAAACTGATGACTAGTATTGAATACTAAAAGTGATGGCACTTTTAATTGTTTTAGTGTGGGCTTTTTCTTTAAACTTCAATTTTCAGCTATTTTTCTCTTGCTGATGTGAGTCACAAGCAAAGTGAACAAAGGGGTCAGGTTTTGTAATACGTTTCCAAAGCTGGCAGCAGGGGGATTGCACGCTTCGGGAGAAGAATTGACAAGTCCTTCCAGACCCTTTAATCAGTGAACCCACATGCAGATTGACCAAAAGGAGGATTGCATTCTCACATTGTGGATGGGAACAAAGCGTATATTGCAGCCTTTTGATGTAAAATGCCTTCCTTCTGGATGAGTGTTGCAGAATATACCTTCAGCCTGCAAAAGAGTGTTAGAGCTTGCAAGTAATTTTGAGAATGGAACTTGAGCTGCTGGCAGAGAATGAGCTGGGAAATGTCTAAGACCGGGGGAAAAGTGAAATTGAGTATATCACTTGCTCCTAAGGCATTGAAGTTGGCTAGATGGAGCCCTCTGAGGGGGGAAGAGGAAGACAATTCAGCACTGCAATCATCTGTTTTCAGAGGAGGTTTTCCACAAGTCATTCTGGTTTGTGTACCTAGCAGGCTGGCTGGCTCAAAGAAGAGAAGTTTTGACACGCATCCATCCAACCTGACATACCAGATCTCTGGAAAGACTTGGTGATGAGTAGTTTTCCTCATGCTCTGTGAAGGAGAACCAAGGACAGCAGACTTGAGGGATGCTGTCATTGTAGCATTGCTAATGGTAGCCGAAGAGACTGTTGGAGTCAGAGTTGCTGTAGATCAGGTGGCATTAATGGACATACAGTAGGAACTGTATGCTTTCTAAATTCATCTCAGACTGTGTGCTGAGGGCTGATCCACCGTGACCCTGCCTTTTTTGTCAAGACTGTGTTAGTCCTGCTTTGAGAGCCAGCTTGAACTAGTGTTTTGCTGGTCAAGCCTCTGCACCCCGGCCACACTTGTGCTACGGTGTGAGGATCAAGATTTTGAGCTGTTTCAGAATAAACACTTTTCTCTATAGTCATAATGCAAATGCTTAGAAAAACACAGTGCCCTTGTGCAGCTCTCTAGTTTTAGGGTCAAAGGGCCTGCAGAAAAGCCAGTTGTCCTTGCTCAGCTGGCACAGACACGTAGAAAGATGAAGCTTTTGGATAAAACCAATGCTAGTCAAAGTAGATAAGAAAAAACAGGTAAAGGAACAGACCTCACTTTTCTACCTGCCTCTTGCAGTACCTTGCAAAGCAGCCTCTGGAAATGATGAAGACCTTGTTTGGCTTCAGTTGTTCCATGTACTGTTTGTTGTTCCTTGAAGTGCCTGGCCAAATCAGCTTCCTTTCTGATTATATGTGCTGTTGCTTTTGTTGCTGCCGCATTGCAAAGAACAGGTGAAAACTTGAGTCAGCTGGAGACCTCCCTTGATATGAGTCACTTCCAGTAATAAAGCTTCTGCATACTAAATGCTGCTCTCAACTGCTAATGACTTTCATGACTCCTTTAAAGCAAAACAACTTACTTTCAAACACTTGGTTTCACAAACGTTAATCGAGATTTAGTTTGTGAAGTTCACAAGTTGAGCCTCTCTGTGCACTGCCCACTTTGTGTATTAGTAGGTGCATGCTACAGAAAATGCAAGCATGTCTGTAATAACTTGCGTATTGCTTTTAATTTCTGAATGCATTATACCTCCAATCTTGAACAGGAGGAAAAAGTATTGGATTTTTATTTATTTTTTCTTTTTTAATGCTGTATTTCCCATCCACATTTCCTAAAGATGGTGGTGGTGTTTTAATTGTTTTTTTCAGATACAATCTTGGCAGTCTTGGCACACAGATTGATGAAGATGAGAAGTTCCACCAGCCTGATATCTTAGACCCAGTGTTACTTCTTTGGTTTGTGTTTCTGGAATACTGGCTTTCTCTTAACTCTGTGGGGCTGCTTTTGGTTTGGTGGCATCTTCTCTTCCATGATCTGTTGCATGTGTCTTTCAGAAGAAATCTAGTTCATTTTCTCTCTAGCAGAAGCAGCATTCATGATGACTGTCGTAGTCATCACACCTTCCGAGAACTGAGAAATATGCCAATTTAAAACTAAGATAGGTGTTGAGCTAAGCCTATTGGGGAACCAGTGGAAATACCCCTCGGGTTCTGTTTTCAAGTTGCCACCACAATTACATCTCCCCTTTGGATACTTTTTTTTTTGTACTTTCTGTCCTTTTAGTTTGTAATAGGCTTGGTTTTTTTCTTTCCCCTTTTCTTTTTCTTCTTCCTGCTTTCTAGTGCTAGTGATACGACCTTCAACTTTCAACTATCAAACAGCAAAACCTGCAGTTCATCATATCAAAGGTGAAGATGTATTGGATTAAGCAAGAAAAGATGTTTCATTAGAGGAACAGTTGGAAAAACATGGAGTTCCTGCCTTAATGATGTCATATGTTGGTGGATTGTAAAAAAAGATACTTTTTTTTTAATGAGGCAGTGAAAAATATCTTTTACTTTCTGTGCCCTGAAGAAAATGAAAGAAGCAGCCATACTTAATTAGTAGTAGGAAGCACTGATTTAATACAATTAAATTCTATATAAGAAGCTAATTATTTATTATTATTTTTTTTCCCCCTCACTAAACTTGTAACAGACTGTGCTGGAATTATGACCACAGTGGCTTCCTTGCCATTATTGATTTCTGCAGTTTTGAGAACCTTAGAGAGGTAGAAATACAAAGCGCTAATAAGTCTCCAATGCTCTCTAAATTGTATATTGAGGTAGCAATGAGCTGAGTAGCTAAACAGATGACACAGTAGCTGTGTTTTGTTTGATCTCCAAGGGGCCAAGCCCCTGAATTTTGAGGCCTCGCTGGCAGACAGCAGGGCCAGCATGGTTGTGTCCTCGAGCCAAGTCTTTCTCATCAGTAGATGTGCAGGAATCAGACAGGAAGGAAAAGCTCAGGATAGAAATGGACCAGGGAAGCAAAAGGGTTTATGAGAAGCAGAGTTTTACAGTGGAATGTGCAATGGGAGGAGCTGGAAAAGAAAAAGCAATGAAGTCTGCTAGAGACCGTGGGAATGGAGAAGAGGAATGAAGGAGGCAAGGGAGCTTTGAGACTTCAGCGTCTGTGTCTTCAGCACCTGAAGCTCGCTGAATCAATAAGCAAGGCTGATCTGAAGCAAGGCTTCAAGGAACTTGAATGTGAAACTGGATGCTGCTTCTCTATCAAAAGTTTGAGCCCAGGAGGGAGCCATTTCTTATCATTCATTTTCAGATTCTACTGTTGTATTTAATGTGCCTCTCATCTCCATTTCTGACTTTAAAAAATGTCTGAAAATCACTTTTAAGATGTGAACGGTTTCTTGCTGTGACTCAGGTGAGTTTCCCAAGTGTTGCAGTGAGAGCAGAGATGGGACAAGCTGCAGATTTGTAAATAAGAAACACTTTGCTGTGCTGAATGATTGATTTTTGTCTTACTTTTACCTGTTAATGCTGCCTGCTGAGCAGCTAACTGGCTTCACTGATAGCATGTTAAAAGGGCAAAAAGCAACCTAAGCTGAAGTCACTGATATGGCACTAGTGTCAGGTATGTTCAGGTATGCATGCTGGGCTTTAAAGTTATAGCCAATTACTGAAATTCAGAAGGCCATGTATTTCTTTGTAGGGCGTTAGCAATATCTAGAATCTAGATAATTTAGAAGTATGAAATTTCTACAGTTTGATTAATTTCTTTTAAAACATGGGGTTTTTTTCCAGGTATTTTAGGACAGAGACAGGAGAATTTGTAAGATGGGAGCTTATTGTTAAGGGAAGCCAAATCCAGTGAATTGGCTTTAAAGCTAAAGTGATTTCACCTTCCTGATCTGCAAGATGTGAGGCTGCTGTAGTTCCTGGTTTCTAAGCTCAGCCTACAGAGATGGTTAACATGTATTCCAGAGATGTAAATGCACATAGAGCGCACATTCATCCAGCCACACAGACAAAACGGTGGAGAATTGTGCCTTTACCAGCGGCCACTGACACATATAGCAGCACACAAGCATGGGGCAGCAGTGGGAGCTCAATCCTGTCTGCATGCACCTCCAGAGAAAATTGGAGTGCAGTTAAGAAGATGGCTGAGACTACAGTTGAACCCAGTTTGACCAGCAAAGCATACTGATCAGCAGCTTGCTTAGGGGTGGTTTGTTCTTCCCTGATGCACATAGGGAAGAACATTCCCTTCCTTTGTCTCCTCAGTTATCCCTGCTTTTCCCTTGCATTGCTCCCCATTCTGTAAGTCCAAGAGCAAATTTTCTAAGGCTACCTAGGTAGGTTGGCTCTCATGGGATGTTACTGTTCTGGTTTCCTAGGCAGTGCTGGCCTTGCATGGTTGTTCTCACCAAAAACATCCTCGATACACCCCTTTAGTGCTCTTTGTCCATTTCTCTTGTATCTCTCCTGTGAAATCTGGCAATCCTTCAGGGCATGCTGTGTAATGTTTGTTAGGTGCTTACGCTTTCGTCTGTTTTATCCAGCTGCAACTTCTATTGCATCCCATGGTTTCTCATGTTCTCCTTTATTAGCTAAGCCTTAGGTCCATGCCTGCATCTCTGTCTACATGCTTTAGCAGGTATGTGATACTGAGGAAAGGATAAAGATAAGGATGTGCTTAGCTTGCAGGACCCGAGTTACCCAATGGGTTAAGTGGTGTGAAAGGCTGTAGCATGGTTAGCAAGCCAAGATCAGCTACAGGCTGTCTTGGAGGCCTCATTTGGTTTGCTCCTAATTTAACCTGAGTTATCTTTCTTGGATTAGCCACTCCAAGCTGTTTTGTTTCCCAACGACAGGCATACGTTGTCTGCCTGTGACTGAAAGGGGAAAGCAGCACTGACTTTAGGGAGGATTTAATCTGTTTTAGGGAATTTTCTATCTGGTCTTCAGAGTTTTTCTCATCTGCAAGGACATTGGGGACAATGAAATTTTTTGTCAGGCGATTAAATATCATTAGCTAGCGTTATGATTAATTAAAACCATTTGTAATCAAAGAAAAGCCAGTTTAGTTCCTCCTGGGCATCTTTTGTGCAACCGTTTTGCAAGGCAGCATGTTTTTAATGATCTTTGTGTTGAGAAGGTGAAATCTGAGAGGACAATGGCTTTGTGGAGCCAGGATTTGTTTCTCAGTATTTTGTTAGAGCATGCTTTGCCACAGGCTCTGTTCTTCTTGCGGAGAATTCCACATTACTCCTGCTTCAAAACTTAGTTCAGCAGCCTGTACTGCAGGAAGCTGCTGCATATACTTTTGTTTCCTACATGAGAAATTCTCCCTGTCTCTGTCACCATTTCTGAGCACTTATTTCTGCATGGCCATTTTCTCTTTCTCTCCAAGGTTAGGTTGTCTGTCTGTTTTGTCTGGGAGAAGGCTGCTGGTTGTCCACTATGCTTTCCGAGACATCCCTAGGAATGGATGGAAGCTGCTGATTATCCCTGGCAGCAGGGAGAGACAGCTGAAACACATATTCCCAGGCCTTCCCTAAAGGAAGTAAATGGGCCAGGTCTCTGGTCATCTGATGATATCAGAGCATGGAAATGTAAGAGCTCAGCTTCAGTTACACTTCTCACAGTTTAGGAAGCCAGTTCTGACTGGCAGAGAGGTCTTGGCTGTATGGTATGGGAAGAAAAAATGGCATAGGTTTGCTTTTAGTGATCCCAGTCCTCCTTAGGAGCTCATTGCTTTTATGTGTCCCAGTCCTTGGCTGCAGCATTGAAACGTCATCCGCTCTCCTTGATATGCAGTCCTCCTGCCATGGTCTACATTTCCTTCTATAAGCAAACAGGCTGCTAGCTCTTCTCAAAGTCTTTTGCTTCAGTTCATTGGTTCTGGCTATTAATTGATACTCACACAGAACACCACCCTCCTATCCCCCTGTTTCCTCTTCATTCCTCTCCACATGGAAATTTCCCGAGTATGTGAATTCCTAGGCTCTCTGTGCTACCTTATGTGCTTTAGCAACACAAAGGTGTGTGAGAGATTCTAAACACGTTTAAAGTTTGACTAAAAATTTGGTTGGGGTTGTTTGGGTGTTTTACGCTTCTCTTGAAGAATGGGAACAAACCCAGAGCCTTTCCTCCCTTAAAGGGAGAGACTAAGCACAACAATGGATGTTTGGCTTAACATAGCTGTTAAATCTCATCCCTGAGCTGCCACATTGAAGCTTCACATGCAGTGGTTGCTTTCTTTAGACTTCTGAGAGTCTCTCCATGCACACACACTGATACCTGTTTCACTGATGGCCATTTGGGAGCACACCAAAAGCCCATTTTGGTGTTGGAGAAGGTATTGCTACGATATGGTGGTGGATGAAATATCTCCTGTTAGGGAATGATATGGTTGGAAGGAGCCTCCCAGTGCATTCAGGAGGAAGCCTGTTGTGTGGATTTGAACTGCTGAAAGCAGCACAAATCACCATGAGGCGGATCAGGAAGACTGAGAGGGGTTGTGAAGATGTTCGTGTAAGGCTTGAGAGTTTCTAAATATCGAAAAATTGCAGTGGTTTGGTGCAGAAGCGGTGTTCAAAGCAAAGATTAGAGGTGGGTGTGGTGATTGTGGAAGGTTATTTATCACAACCAGACCTAGAAGCCTGGGATGTTTTTAAACCACTGTTCAGTTTTAGCAGGGAGGCTCTAAACTCAATGCAGAGTCATCCAAAAGGCACAGTAGTTTGAGCCTGCTTTCTGCTGTTGCCCCACCAGGAGGGGAGAGAAGGGAGCCCCACCATTTGCAATCCAAGTGTAACTTCAGGCAGGTGGGAGATGCATGTAGGAAGAGTGTTCAAAAAGGGGACACTGACAGGGTGCACGAGTAAGCCATCTCTGGGATGCAGGTGGAAGATATTTATGCAGGCCTACATATGATTATACAGAACAGGAGAATGAGAATGGCAGTTGGGAGGATGCCATGGAAAGGCAATTACTTTGTTTAAAAAACCTCTTGTCACTCACAGGTCACACCTAAATGGGAAGCCTTCTCACCCCAGGCCTGTTGTGGATGAGAGAAAGGTCCTGAATGGGTTATGATTTTAGCAGATGAGACAGTTCAGGGCACAGCTCAGGAGGGATTGTATGTTTGTGCTGCTAGGGGTAATCTGCTTCACATCTGAGGTGGTGGGGAGTGAAAACCTGGCCAGTTTAGGAAGGGATCTGGTGTTCTTCAGGATCAGAAGATGAACAGGAATCCATGACCCCAGGCTATTTAGGAAAAAGTAAACATCAAAGTTCCAGTGCAGTAACAGGATCAGGTCCCGTAGGACATGGAAAGCAACCCTTCCTCTTCACAATGTACTTAAAAACCTCAGCTGCATGGGGTACCCTGTTCTGAGCACCACATACTGGAGCAGAGCAGGAGCCAGTTGGGCAGATGGGGATGACAAGATGTATCAGAGCTGTAGGAAATGTGTGATCTGTGAGGGGTGATTGAAGAAATCAGAGCTCTTCAGAGACTGAAGCGAGATGTGAAGACCCATTTTCAAAAACACAGGTCTGTGGCAAGAAATAACCTGTTCACTGTGTCTGTGATGGATGAGAGAGGAAATAGCAGGCTTAAATTGCAGTAAAGGAGACAGGATAAACAAAGAAAGTGTAGGCATGGCGAGACACTGAAATTGACTGCTCAGGGAGGTCATGAAGTCTGTGCTAGTGAAGGTGTTGGAGGCTCAGTTCAGCCAATCAGGGTAACATTGGCTTGATTAGTTTGATTTTCAGGTGGAAGGTGGATAATTCAGACCTTAAACACCTTTCTGTTCCCTGTTTTATTATGATCTCTTAACACTTTTACACTAGACATATGGTTTGGGGAGGCAGTAGATGGCTGGAGCACATGCAATACAAGAATGTCAATTGAAAATAGCTGTTAAAGCAAAGGACGAGGAGTATAAAATTAGGGTAAAAGACTAGTAATGTAAAATGAATGTAATGAAAGGTAAAAGAACATGGAAAAGGTAGTCAGAAAATACATGTTACTTGCCCTGTTCCTCAATATGCTCCCTTTTTGGTCAGAAGAAAGTAATTGCAGGAGGATGAGGCTAAAGGCAATGCCAAGCGTCTCGTGAACTTTCAGTGGCTTTTTGAAGGTTCAGCCTCCGATAACAGAATCCTCAGAAGTGCTTTGCCAGAGGGAGGAACAGAGAAAGAAGAAATATTTTCTTCCATTTCATAATAGCCTGTGAGGCCGTGCCTCATTTTCCTTGAAGGACAGGAGTATAGGGAGCAGCTGGAGCTTGTTGGGAAAACTACGCAGGTTAAGAACAGAGGAAAAAGAGGAAACCTGCAGGACAGCCAATTGCTATTCAAAGGTAAAAGAAAGGTGTAGCACTCGCATATTAGGAGGGCCAAAAGACAAATGCAAGAGATAGGATGAAAAGTGATACCTGTCCATGCATGCATATGGTCTGAGAGCAATGTCCAGGGAGCAAATATGGAAAACTTAGAGGATTTAGGATGCAGCCAGAAAGTTGCTTCCTTGAAACTTGTGGATTATTTGCATCAATGATTTTGAGAGAGTGCATGAGCGTATTACCTTTTCAGGTAAGCCAGACAGAAGCAAGCAATAGAGAAGTTAATGGCAAAAAGATGCATTGAGGGGAAAAGTCTCATGTCTCTAGATTTAAGGCAGTGGAAGCACAGAAAAATAAGTGAAAACCAGATACGATGTATGATAATAATGGTGTAGCAAGAAATGACCTTTGTAGAAACTGCACTAAGATGTCCAATGTGCCCCTAAATTATATCGTCCCTCTGAAGTGCAAGAGTTGTCTGACTGCTGAGGTGAGTTTCCCTCAATATCTGTTAGTTGCTGTCAGCTGTGGAAGAGTACAGATGATTGCATTCTTTTAAATGGGCCAGAAGTTTCCGTATGGGATTTCATGTCAGAGTGCACTGCCTGGGTATTGACAGCCTGACTAGAGCTTTGCAACTTACTGTCCTCAAGGATTTCAGTGTATACTGGAACGTCCACTTTGCTGGGCTAGCTCCTTACTTGTTTGAAGTAATGGTCTCCCTGGATTTTATATGATGTGAGTGCTTCTCTCTGAACAGTTAAGAAATACATGTAGAGAATTTGGTGCATGTTTGACCTCAGGCCAAAGGGGCTTTGTCTCATTCTGTTGCTCAGCTAATTTCCATTTTAGCGTGGAAGCTTCCTCATGCCCATATCAATATGAGGAGTCAGTGTCGGGATTTAGTGTGATCTCATTCATTTTGAAAAGACCAGTTGAAAATCTGCGGAACCAGCCTGCCAGTGGGTAAAAGGAAAGCAACTTCCAAGCACATGGGGGTCTAGGTATTGAAAAATATTTAATCACAGGCTGTAAAAAGAATGTGCTGAGGCTCCAACTCAAAATTGATCCTATTGCCAATAAGGGTTTTAACTGTGTGAACAAACACAGCTATCCTCTCAGTCAAAAAACGTCACTTCAAGGTGCTCGGGGGGAGAGTGCAGGAGAGCTGCTACAATTAGTGTGCAATCTCGTTAGCCTGTACCATTTTCCTCCAGTAGGTACTTGCTTGTTTTGATTATAACAGTGAAGATCTAGCGCAGTTTCAAAGGCAGACCAGTCCTGGATTATCTAAGCTCACCAAAGCTGTCCGCTGTGGATCAGACACCTATTTGTATTGTTTCCTTAAGGCAAATAAAGCATCAGAAGTGCCTTTATTGGCAGCTGTTGCTACGTGCAGGGAACCTGCCAAGATTAATATACACAAAGTTCCCTTCCCCACCTCCTGCTTTGAAAAAGTAGCCAGCATAAAAGTATTATTCAATTACTACCCAGTCAGAAGCCTCATGTTGTCAGAAGCTGTTACTAAGAAGACAGCAGTTATTAATGATGTACCAATTGGCATGCTTCAGCATATCTTTGGAAAATATGCAGATGTGTTTTTTTGCAGATGACTGGTTAATTTTGCTTTGAATCAGTAAGTAATCTGCCGAGAACATATGTAACAAGTAGCTAGGTATAATTTATTCATTGTTTCCTTAATTATTCTGTTTGGGTTTATTCCATACTGTCAGGTTTTCAGCTGCTGTAAGTAACAAAAGCTGAAGATATAATTTCTTTAGCATTTTTTGAATGGGCAGGAGATCCATCTTTTCTTGGAATGAATTGATTGACTGCAACTACTGTCTAATGTAATACTGTAGGATAAGTTAAAACCTTAATTTAAGCATTCCTCTGAGGAAAAAGCAGTCAAGTCATTTGCAGTGTCTTCATAGAGTTATCTCAGTCTTTTTTGTTTGCTGGTATGGAGACAAAATGTCATTTCTGGAAATTCATCATCCTTTCAAACAGTAAGTTGAAACAGCAGCAGTTAAAACTATAGAGGAAAATCAACAGCGTCATTTGACACTTCTGAGTTAGATATGATGAATTAAGATTTCGGCATGTCTCCATTTCTCTGCATGTTGTAGACTGACAACAGTTTGTCTGACGAGACATATGCTAAAAAACCCCTCTTAGTTTGCCAGAACACATATAATTCCTTTTTGACCATGCGCTACTTTATATGTTGTTACCTCTAAAACCTGTTGCTTCCAATAGGAACTTTCTACATTTTTCCCAAGTCACAGCATTTTTCATACCGCTGTTTTGCACCATGAATTTGGAGGCCCGAACTTTCTCAGGAATGTTATTCTGGGACTGTTCCTTGATCTGCTCTTCTGTCAATTTCACTTTAAAGAAGCTATTGTTTGCTGCCTGTCCACTTTCCTATGCCACTTTTCTAAGGTTGCAAATTCCAGCAGGACAAATTTTGATGTTTTTGAGGATCATATTCCATCAGTCAGAATTTGGCTCTGCATAGGGCTTTAGCAAAAGCTGCGTAGTGTGTAAAATCAAAACTGTTTCTATTAATAAGATCATACCAAACAAGAAGAGGCATCCTTTTTCCTCACTTTATGAGTCCCCTGTTAACAGAAAGCTAAGGATTTGGGATATGAGTCATTAAAAATTTTATTTACAGAAAACCTAAGCATGTTTTACCCAAGAAAGTTTGCACACTGTCCAAAAGTACCATTTGTCCTACTGTTTACTGCTCTAATCTGAACTGAATTTCTTTTGTAGCTATCCCCTGAACAACAGTGATCTGCATCAGTTCAACATTGAGGAGAATGGAGGAACACCGTATACTGCAAAAATGCCTGCGAGGCACCACCATCACCACCGTCATCACCACCACCTCACGAACTATGGCGCCCTTGCTCCAGAGAGCAAAGACATTGTTTCTGCTGTTCCAAACCCAAACAGTAAGTACACTGCAGTAAATGTCCTTTTGGTAACTGTGCTGCTGTGATTTGTCTCTGGCAGGAAGGCAAAGGAAACGAAAGGGAAACAACACAGTGTTTCAGTTTTCCCTCTTGAAGAATATGCTTCTTGTTATTATTTGCTAGCTTTGTAAGTGTGCACAAATGAGACAGGAGTTTTGCAATTTCCTGACTTTGCTACAGGGCTGTGGGATTGGTGTTAGTGTGCTGTTCCATAGCTGAACAAACACGCAATTAGTCACAGATATCAAGTCTCTAGCCACTTGGCACAGGCTATCTTTTCATTGTTACTATTTACTTGTATAGTTTCTCAAACCTACCCTCATCTGCCATTGTGTTTTGCTGATCTGCCATGCTGTCCCTCAGCCCTCATTATCTGGATCAGACTTTTGCTTGTGTGGCTGGGCACAAACAATAGAAACTTTGGAGCCCTGGGCAATCAGCATCTTGCTCTTAGTTTGTGTAATGGGAACAATTCCCACTCAGCCTCACCTACTGTGACTGGAGTGTGCTTGCTTGTCTGGGGGAGAAAGTCTTGGCTTGACGAAAGCAAAGAGGAAAAAAGCCTTTCTATGCCTGATGTAACTTTGGAGAGTTTGCTTGTAAGTCTCCAAGCTAAATCTGTACAGGCTTTTTTAATGATGCATAGCTTGTCCAAATATTCAAACATTTGGGAAGTGCCAAGGGCTGATGTGGCACCCCCATTTGGTGCTGCCACAGACGCCCTGGCCAGGTAACTGGGTATGCCAGCAACTGCCAATGGGCATCTTGGCCATGGTCTGCAGTGACCCGACTGCAGAGGGTGGCACAGGCCATCCTGCTGGTACTTTCTCAGCCTCAGCCAGCTGCTCATGGGCTGCTCCGAGGTGTGTCTGAGTGCTGCGATGGAGGGATGCTGGCAGGGCTGATCTGGACAGCCTCACCAGGCTGTCAGCCTGGTGCAGAGGGAGGCAGTGACCTTCCTGCGGGGTCTGCCAGCCCACGTTTTTCTCTCCCAAATTAGAGTGAAGTGCACCAGGAAATTGGGTCAGAGCCAGCTCTGCTGCTGCTGAGTGTTCCAGCCCTGAGGACACTGCAGACCCCATTGCCCTGTCCACTTCCAAGGGGCTCTCCCCATCCTGCCTATGGCCCACAGCCCTATGTCAGCCCCTGGGGACACAGCTTCTGCCCCAGCAGTGCTGCAGTCTCCCTCTCCCCACTGCCTTGCTGGGCTGGGCTCACCGTAGAGCAGAAGGTGATTTGAAACGACACCAAAACCACAGTGCAAGGTATTTATTCCAGCTCTGCATCTCTTTTTAGGCTGCACTCCTTTCCTACTCCTCCTTATTGCTGAAATAACCTTAGAAACAACTTAGAAAAATGAAAGAGCAAAACATCAGGAGCAGGTTTGCCAAGGAACAGGTTGCCCAGAGAAGCTGTGGCTGCCTCATCCCTGGCAGTGTTCAAGGCCGGGCTGGATGTGGCTTTGATCAACCTATTCTAGTGGAAGGTGTCCCTGCTGATGGCAGGGGGTTGGAACTAAATGAGCTTTAAGGTCCCTTCCAGCCCAAACCATTCTAGGATTCTACGATTCTCTTTGTGCCTAGTGCCTACTTTCAAGGTGAGATGTGGGGCTGAGGAGGCTGTGTCCCCCAGGCGTGGGAAGGACAAGCTGTCTCCCCAAATCCCATAGCCCTCCTGGGGCACAGCCTCTCCAGTCTGTCCAGCATCTGCAATGTTCTTAATGCGATTTCAACAACCAAAACAAGACTTTCATGGAACACCTATTCCTAGAGATAGATTTACCGTTCTCTGTCTTTTGTCAGCTTAAGGCTGTTTCATGCTAGCTATTTCATTAGAGAAAAGGGAATCAGCGCTAGCTCCTGACACGGCCTAATGCCACTAGCACCGAATGCCGATTCCTGGTTTCTCTAAGGGAGCAGAAAAGAACGGGGCACCTCCAAGGGGAATCTATGGAGCAGGCAGCTCTTCAGGCAGCTGTGCATACGGCGCACTGGCTTGTCTTAATACAGGCATGCTGCTCCACAGCAACCCATTACTGATCCCCTGAGGAGATGCAGCCGGAGGCACAAACATGATTTTCCCTGAAAGACCGGTCTGCAGTTAGACCTCACATGTTTATTCTGTTGGAGCGGTGGCAGTGTGAGCAGGAACACTTCCCTTAGAACAGAGTCGAAGTTACTCATTTGAAGCTTGAGGTGAGAGGTCTAGATGCCTTTTCAAGGTTGGTGCTCAGGGGGCTTGCTTTGATTTGGTTTGGTTTTAATGGATTTGTTAAAATGCTGCTCATACTGTTTCAACTGAGAAAACCATCTTGTAGAAAGAATGTGGAAAAGGCTTGTGGTCTATGTGCTGAAGCAGTTAGGAGCATGCTGTCTGTCAGTCTGTTATCTAGGACAGCACACGTGGCAGAGTGTGGGACAAGAAGAGCTCAGGCAGAGAGCAGGCACTATCAGGGGTCTGTGCCAAGAACATGGGGACATGAAGGGCTGATGTCTGGCTTCAGGCTGTGTGGAAAGGCCACTGCTGTAAAAGCATTTCTAGGAAGTAAATGGTCACTAACCTGGGGACAGTCTCGGGGAACAGGGTGCTTGTGACCAAAATATCTCAAGTGGAAATGCCTGGAGAACATGGGAGAATACACTGTCCTAGTGGAAACTTCCTCATGAGGCTGACAGAGGAGAGGCCATGCACACCAGCACTTCAGTTTGCCTTCCTTGTGGTTTTCCAAGGGATCAGAGACAGTTTGTGACTTCTTCCACTTCCTATGGACTGGACTCGTCTCTGAGGTGGATTTAAATTCTTCTCAAGTGGACCATGGCGTGACCCATCTATATGTACATGGTGTCATGTCAACAGAGGGAGAAAGCACGTGCCTTTACTCCACTTACTCTGATAAATGCCAAAATTCCAGTGCAATTCACAGAACATGGACAGGAGAGAGGAAAACGACAGCATGCGCAGCCAAGGTTCCCTTTAGATACTGGTGCTTGTTTCTCAGCAAACACGCAGCCTGGGATTTTGCTATGAAAAACAAACCCGGGCCAGACCTGCCCGATTTTTCACATTCTAAGTAATTTGTCTACTTCAATTACTGGAGGAAGTGAAACCTTGTGAAACAAATCTGACATGTGTGTTTATGACGGCAGTTCAGCAGGAGATGTTGTTTTCCTGCATTCAGCCTGATGATTGTATTTGCGATGCTGCCCTTCACCTCAAAGCTAATGTACAGAGATCATGTCTTTCATGCAGCAGATCCTGCCCTGGTGTATTCACAGAATCCCGGTCCCAAGGACTGCTGTATTCAACAGCAATTAGCCTTACAGTGCCATCGCCACTGCACAGGGGGGGTTGAGCTGCTTGCTAAGCCTAATCGGCATGGCAACATCGTGCATGGGTTACCAAATGCACATGAGCAGATCTACTGGCAGCAGCTGGGGCTATCACTGAAAGCAGATGCCAACAAGTATGCAATGTAGCTTGCTGAATTTTTATGATGGAAAGTGATGAACGAGAAGAGGGAGCCCAGCTTGCCTCTAGAACTCTGGGCTGAGCTTGCAGGTTATCACTTAAAAATAGGCATCCTTTACTCCTGAACTGCTCACTACAAAAGTCCTCGTGTAACCCTCAGCAGAGAATGATGTAATACTGACTGAATTTCAGGCTGAAAACAGTGATTTAAAAGACCCCAGTGCTGCCAGATTCTTTCCTGAAATGAAAGCCCGGTTTTGCCAAGACTTAATGCTGACTCAGGAAATGTATGCCTTTTGTGGCATAGAACTTCACATTTTTGCCTTCTTTTCTTTTTAAATCTGTTTTCAAGGTTGCATGAGAAGGCTGCAGTGGCTGCCTTGTTCTCCAGAGCTCTCCCTTCAAACAAAAATACAGTTTAAAAATCAGTTTTAAATCATAGCAAACTTAAATAAAATAATTTAAATGAGGCACTTTTCCCCCTCCGCATTCTTTCTTGACAGGAAAATAGAATGACTATTTCTAAAAAAACCTCATCCAAACAAAAAAAATACCCAAACCACTCAAACACACGCACACACACACAAAAAAAACAAAATAGCACGTTGTCATGTCTTATTTTATAGCTGTGGCGATTTATTCCCTGATATCATCGGGCAGTTTCACAGTGTCATATCCACAGAAGCAGCTGTGGTGTGAGAAATGCCAAATTCTTGCATCGCTACCTGATGATGAGAGACCACCAATGGGAGGTTAATGCTGATACTGTAACCCCTTCTAGGATATTATTACCTCAGGGTCTGATAATGTTTCATAATGCCAAAAATGGCGTTTTTTCTTATGTCTCTATAATCTGGTTTTAGCAGCTTGTCTTTAGTCAGCAAAGCTCTTAATGTATATTTAAACAGCTGTAGAGTTACATCTTGAATGGGTAATATTTAATATTCTTAGGACAGCTTACGAACCTGATCCAGGCTAAACTGCAGTCAGTGCAAGGTTTTTATTGATTTCAGTGGGCATTGAATCAGACTCCAGAGATTACAGACTGTTCCCAACTGTTATTACCTCGAATCCATGGTAAAAAGAAATACAGGGGGATGCAGAGATCAGTCAAATCATCGCACGCTGAGCTCATTTTTATCAGAGTACTTGCAAATATACATATATATATATATGCCACACCATCCCCAAGATGTTGCAGAGACCTTTCAGGGCTGCCTCAAGAAATATTTTTCCCTGTCTTTCTGTGTCGGTGGCTTGCTCAGAATCTCTGTTGACAAAGTACAGCAAATTCCTGACAACAGTCTTAAAGAGGCTGGCTTATAAATAAAGATGTCTGAGAGAAGCCAAAAGCTGTACTCTGATCTCTTTACACATCACATGTTCTGAGAGTGGCACCTTGGCGGCATAAATAATCCCTCTGGTGTCAACTGAGTTTTAGAATACAAAGGGGGTGGTGAGGGGGAGGTAAGGAGAGAAGTGTCTAGCCCAAAGCTGGCAAAAGCCCTGCTGAAATGAAGGGATGGGCAAGAAGGAGGAGGGGGAGGGATTGTTTGCTAAATAGAAAAAAGGAAAAATGACCCAACAGGCATAATTCTGAAGCATTTTAGAGGGTCTTACAGGGAACATGGTTTGCTGGCTGCTGTCTCTTCAAATGCAGTTGAGTGTCTTGCTCTGCAGTTCTTCTGTAGCTTCCCTTCAGACTGTTTCTTTTTCTTTCTTTCCTTGGGCATCTCTTTAGAACTGAGCTCAGGACTTCCCCTTTTTTATGATGAAACCTCTCATCTGAAGAAAATAGAAACGGAGAGTGTGAAGGTAGTTGGACCATGGCCAGCCCTGCACGTCAGCATGAACAAGGTATAGCACATACATATATACTTTTACATATATATGCCAGAGAGCCCTGTTGTCACTTCATACTCAAAAGCTGCTGCTTTCTCACCTTCAACTCAAATCAACATTCATCTGCAACTGGCTTGCTTTTTAATCACCTCTCACCATCTCCTGATTGGATTGGGTTTGGTTTTTAGATTGAGCATTTCCTTCGCTTTTGCCTTTTAAAATTTCAGAAGCTGCTGCAACAATGTTATTGATGTAGTTTTAGTTCAGTTGTGAAGACTTAGTCATCTAGACAGCCCAGAGGTGTAAAGAAGAAACAACACTTTAAGTGATGGAAAAAAAAAATAGAAAACCTTGTTTTTCTACATAAGGAGCCCATATTATGCTTTAAACACCCCCTGGCATCTGATGGTAGTGGGTGTTTTGTGAGTGAGCTTTTGCAGGGGTGGCAAAACAGCAGTGTCCCACTGCCTCTGCCAGAGATCAGAGGCCAGCAGATCAATAGCTCCTTCTATCCACGTGAGGCAAAATCCACTGTGCCTCTGTTGTGGGGTGTGCCTTGAGTTGAGTCTCAATAGAGCCACAGAAGCCTAGACCTTTGGTTTGCAACCACGTCAGTCCTGAGCTTAGCCCAATGAAGTCGATGTGAGCGTTGCCACTGGCTCCATGGGTTTGGGCCCCCAGTGACAGTACAGACATGTTGAAAGAAACAGGGTATGTGGAGTTTTCTGTCAGCTCAAGGAAGAACTCAGGTTACTTTACCTTGGTTTTACAAACAGCTGTTTTTTATTGATATTATTTTAATGAGCATTAGGAAATTAAAAACCAAATGGGATACAGAAAAGTGTATCAAGAATACACACACAAAGGGACTATATAGCATAATCTTTCTTTCTCTGGATGAGAGAATCCAGGAGATGGAAGTCAAGGCTGAAAATCAGTGAGTCAGGTGTTTCTACTAAAAAAACACGAAATCTTGAAATTTTTTTTCTTTTAACATTCTACTTAATTGAAGTTAATCCATAATGCAGGTTTTCTGTCATGAACATTTGCTTGAAGAACCATGTTCAGGATTGTCATGGGGTGGTATTGTACTTCAGCTGAGGACTGCGGTCCTTATGCCTTATGAATGTGATCATGAGGCAGTGGCCTATGTCATGACTGTTGGAGACTTCTGAATGAACAGGTGAAGGTGGAATAATTCAAACATTTTCCAAAATCTATTTGCTTATCAGCTATGAGGAGCTGTCATTTTGTCCGACTGGTTGGCCTGAGAGGGGATAAAAAGTTAAATCATGAAGTAGACAAACTGGGGTGAAAAGGAAAAGAAGACGTCATTTTCCCATGGACGTTTCTCTAGTTGTTCTTCTAGAATTACTCTAATCTGGTAATAGATACAGTTTTTTACAGGCCAAGCTAATTAAGTATTGACATAGTTTGCCAAAGGAAAATTCTCCATCTCACAGACTCATCCAGTGAATATCCAGGTTTTATGAGAGGAGCACTGTATTTCAGGTGTAATTACTCATACTCTATCTGAACCTCAGTGGAGAATATTCACTTAGGTACAGTGCCCCAAACATGCTTTAAAGGACAGTCCTACACTATTGAGCTCCGTGACAGCTCAGTTTGGCATATAGAAAGGGCTAAAATGAAGTGAGAGGTCTCCCTCCATGTTGACCAGAGTCCACAAGTGGTTAAACCAGTCTGACCTGTGTTGCACCAAAGATCTGAACAGGTGATCTCAGTGGTACCCTTGTGATCTCATAATGAGTAGACTTATGGTCTCTTTTTTCTATAAATGAAAGCTTAAAACTCTTTGGTCCTGTATTCCACCCCACTGTGCAAGTACTGCCAACAGAGTCACTGTGACTTCTGCCTGGCAAAGCCTGACCTCTGATCCTCTCACTCTCCTCTGAAAATCTGTAGAGGGAGAGCTCAGCTCTTCTATAATTAACGGTTTTCTTTGGCTTGTCCTGACAGCTCTAGAATCTTGTCCACAATCAAATAGACTATTTATATAAGGACTAATTAGCAGAACCCAGTATCATAGCAAGTCTGTACTTCACAATAAGCGCAGCTGCACAGTAAATGCTGCCTGTGTCTGCTGCAGCCATCAGTCAAAGTTTAGCTGGTGAAAAGCTCTTGCAGTGAGCACCAGGAGCTGCTAAATGCTTCTGTTTCTGGCAGAAGCTCAGCAGAAGGCAAGTTTAGAGACATAGTCTATCTAATGAAAATATCTCTCCTGGCAGTCATAGAAGGTTTGGGTTTAAAAGCTGGACATCAGTCCCCTGAACAGAGGCTACCATGTGAATGCAAAGGAGGCCAGTCTCTCAATATTTAAATGCAAAGGAGGCCAGTCTCTCAATATTTATTAAAATTGCTGGTTTGAAAGTTGTGCGTGCTCTTGAAACAGGCCTGAATCTCCACCCAAAAGCACCTCGGCAATAAAGTGCTCACGTTACAGGATTGTGACCAACAAATCATTCTCAAGTTCTTTTGGTCCGTTCCTTGTGGTTTGTTCTTCAAGCACTGTTTTCTAACCTAGATCCTAGTGAAATGTGGACACAGAGCTTGTAAAGCTAAAATAAACAAACAGCAGGGCTTTGAGCAGAGACTCCATGGAGTTGCCTCAGCAGATAGCTGCTCCAATGAAAGAGGGACATGCTATAAATATTGGGCTAACCCTGAGCTGAAATGCTGTGGACCATCACCCAGCACAAAGGCAGCAGGGCAGGTTAGACGTGATTGAACAGCCCTGATCTAGGACAAGCATTTTTCAGTGGCCTTTGAAGCTCCTTTGGTGATGGTAGTTAACTGGCTACTGAGTCTAGGAGCAAACAGATTTTCATGAGTGGTCTGGCTGTCTGGTTTCTGGCAAAAATATTAAACATTACCAGCTCTCCTCTCCTACTCCATTGATTTCTGTTCTACTAAGTGCTTTTTATTCTCTAGTTTTATATCTGAAATATTATGCTTAAACAAAACCAGTGAACCAGTTCCAAAGCTGCTTCACTTGCTCTATTTCTGAAAATAAAGCAGTGGTTTCCACATCTATTTTGGAGTCCCAACTTTCACTCCCTCTCTTCCTGTTGCTAATTATTATTTTTTCAAGCAGAATGCTTTGGGTCTGGAATTAGTCAGGCTTAATAATCAACCCATAGGAGAATTAACAAGAAATTGGGTAAATCAGATTCAGCAGTTAATTAATTTGATTGTCTGCCACAGCAAACTTCATCTCATGGGAATGATGAATGGATGTGTCCAAACTCTTTTCCAGAGCTGTTTGGTACAGTGGACGTGTCTGTCCACCTACTGAATGATAAAAGTCAGTTTCAATATGCATTTCATACCCTTAAGTGCTAGCAGATGCCTTCATCTCCAGGAGAAACAAGCCTAAGTGTTGTAGCTGTGAATGTATTTCTGATTTTCTTTCTTGCAAGCTTTTCATTAGAAACATATGTTCACCCACCAGCTTTGTTCCATGTGTGTATGCGTAGCCACTAATGTATTGTTCACATTTCTGAAATCTGGGGAGTCTAGTAGTCAGTCCAGATGTAATTATTACATAAAAAGAAAGAATACTAATACAGTTCGTATTTTTTCCTCCAATTTTCCTGATGTTATGCTCACCCTTCCCATACACCCTTGTGTCCTAAGGTTGGTGATTCCATTCTGGTGAGGTCTGAGGGGGTGTTGTGATGGTCACAAAATCATAAAATCATTTAGATTGGAAAAGACCTTTAAGATCATCAAGTCCAACCATCAACCTAGCACTGCCAAGTTCACCACTAAACCAAAACCCTAAGTGCCACTTTTAAAATACCTTCAGGGAAGGTGACTCAACAACCACTCCCCTGGGCAGCCGGTTCCAATGTTCCATCAAGTCATGTTCATGGTTTCTTCTTCGTCAGTTTGGATCCACTTTGGGTCCTTTTGTATGTCTGCAAACATGCTTTTACACTTTCTTTCTTGAATATAGATATTCAAGGCCAGGCTGGATGTGGTTCTGGGCAACCTGATCTAGCTGAAGATGTCCCTGCTCATTACAGGAGTGTTGCAATCGCATTTGAAGGTCCCTTCCAACCCAAACTATTCCATGATTCTATGGTTCTTCATTGATCTGCATCTTCACATTGTACCTAAACACATTATACATGGTGGCTTTTACATAATTATGCTAGATACTATGACTTTGCTCTCTTCATTGCCTCCAAAACCAGTTTTGTCCAGGTTCGGGTCTGCACTTCTTTAACTGTCTGTCCATTGGCAAGTTGTTTACAGCGGTAGGGTCTTCAGTGCCAGCCTACACCCCTTGTGCTATCACCCCATGCCTGCACTCCTCTACGCCACCTCCTGTGTCTCTGCCTCTTAAGACCCATGTTATCCTAGCTTTGCATAGCTTTATACTATATCATGTTACAGTTATATTTATTCTGAAAAACATAACTGCTTGTGTTACTGCTTTCTATATGAAATTATTGCTGTTGTAGCTAGCTCTAGTAAAACAAAGCTGCAGGCAGATCAAGAAAGGTTCAGAGTGAGCCTGATGAGCCTTAATGACTTTGCAAGCTCTGTTCAAAGCTTATGGCCTTTTGCTGGCATGGTAGTAACATGTTACAGGGCTACCCAGTTATATTACTGACTGCTTGCAAATAAAACCACTTTCAAAAAAGCTGTGGAACTACCTGCCCCATGCACAACTGCAAAGCCTAAAGCTGCTGCAGCTCCAAAAAATCATTTGTGGTTTAAAAATAAACCATAAAACCAACTCACTTTGTTTATATATTTGAGACTTTTTTGTGCTATACATTGATCATAAGGCATACCCTGGGAAACATGGCTACCATGACTATGTCTATCATGAAGCTTGGCACTGACAGATGCAGGATCTAATAATATTGAACAATAGCATTTTATAAAATAAATTTGATACCAGGCATTAAAGAGGTTTGCTCCGAGGGTAGAAGCATAACAAGATTTATTGGGAGCTATATCGTTCATTAGACCAACTGATAGTTGACTGGAGGAAGGTCTTGTGTGCCTGACAGCTCAATGAGGGGATCTTTTACTTGATAGTTTTTTTCCACATATATTTTTCTAATAAAAGATGCAGCTTCTGCTTGCACACTTTGCCTCAAATAAGAATAACACATAATCATACAGGCCTTGCCATTGTGATGTCTGTTCATAATTTGTGTTCGCTATTGCATGGGGAAAGAAACAAATCAATAAATTTATTGATGGAAAGGAGGCAAAGGAGTCTGTAGATTTTCATGCACATTTGCAGATGTAGTTGCATCCCAGGAAACCAAAGGGTTTGACCTCACAGAGCTGATGTGAATTCAGAACCTGTACATCTGTGTTGTCTTCATTAAAATTTTACCTCCTAGTAGTAGTGATGACTAACAACAAAGAACAGGCTGGCATTCCTAAACAATGTATCTATTCTATTCTTCAGGTGTCTCCAGATAAATGTGTATTCTACACATACTGTTTGACTGAGAAGAGACTATTGATAAATTCACAGAGGCAAAAGATCATGAATCTTGCTGTTGGTATAGAGTATGATGTGGAACAAAGCATGAATTTTTTTAAAGCAGAGAGAATGGAAATGTTAAGTACAGGAGCAGTTTTGCTGTGTTTCATGCAACTATTTTTATATTCTGTACGTGTTCTTAATATTCAGTTAGCTTTGCAATCCAAAGCCAGTGTCATCATTATCTAAGACTCTACAAATCTGCCTTCTGTTCTCGTATCAGCAAATGTAATTGAATTTAAAGTAAATGTTTGAGAGAAGAAAAGCAAACCTAAAACCTCAATTATAGAAAGAAAAAAAGACATCTAGTTTAATTCATGTATACATCTGAGCTTGATCAAACCACTTCTATCAAACCCAGTTAAGTGCAATTCTACAGTGTTCTCCTTCTCTGGAAGAATAAAGTTCTCCATCAGTGGTGAAAGTGATGTGAATTCATTGCTATTTTTTAGCACCAGCAGAAGTGTAGATGGGAATTTGAACTGTTATCAAATATCTTAACTTAATGGGGTTTCCACATTTTTAAACCTTTTTGGATGAGTTTAGATTGTAATTTTAAGTAAGAAGATGGCTTGTTTTCGTTTGACTCTCAGGCATTCACTTGAAAGGAGCATCTCAGATTCTTTGGAATTGCATTATAAGAAATTATAAAATTCGAAGTTTCAGTAATATTATGCCATGTTTAGTTTTCTAATGACTTCCACTAATGACTAAGAATGCTCTTAGTTTATAAATGAAAGTGAAATTTTAATAACTGCAAACCTGGTACAGCATTTGAATACACAGCTGCTATCTTTATGCTTCACTTATCACTGCAAGAAATAAGGATTGTGGAAATATAAGATCTCTTCATTATACAACAAAATTAAGTAGATTACAGCTTTCATTCTTGCAGGATTAGTATATAGAAATTCCTAATGCAGGCAGTGTTTAAATCTTTGATTTTCTTATAAACCAGTGAAATGAGCCATAGAAGGTGATGTATGGTTTTTCTTCTGCCTTCTTGATTGCAGTTGTACTTGAGGAGTTAAACTGGGGGATGAACAGACTTCTATGTAAAGATTAGTGGCATTAAGGACAATAGGAACTGATATAGATGCTTACAAGTACTGATAGTCTGCAGTACAAAGGTGCTCTTTCTTCTCATTGTAGTCTGTGATTTGAATTTTCACTTTCAGTCTGGATTTTCAGTGCCACTGACTGTATGTGTAATAGTCTCAGCTAATCAGCTGTGTGAAAGCAGAATTCAGTAATGATTCAGGATGTGCTGCACTGTGGCAGAAAAGTGCCGGTGCCAAGGCAGGCTGGCAAAGAAGACTTTCACAGATGTTTAGAAGGTAGAGGAGGTCTGGATCAGGTCGAGCCCTGTATGGGGCTTGTGTGCAGTCAGCATTTCCACTGAGGCAAGGGAGATGATGGCCTTCAGCTGCTGGTTCAGCATCTGGTGAGCAAGATGAGTCCAAGCAGCGGTTGCAGCAATGTCTGCTCTTCATGTGTGATCTGTCACTAAAGGTACTACTGGTCCTCGTGGGGTGCAAGCAAAGCAGAGTTTGCTTGCTTGAATGTAAAACCTTCAGAGTGTGACCCAAATGAGCTAAAGCAGAATTGAGTGGCCAGGAATGGCTCCCCAGTGTTTGCAGAACAGTTTCCTCAGCCAACATAATTGCATTGTGCTTTGCTCCTCTTGCAAAAAGTGTCCCCCAAATCTTGATGTTCCCTTTTGTCTGTGATTGTTCCTGGGCCTGAGAGAAAGGTCAGTAAGACTGTAGGTGCCATCAGGTGTGGGGAGGGAAGAAAGAAAGGTAAAGCAGGCAGGTTTTAAAGTTAAAGGGCTAATCTTATGGTAATTTCAGTGGCTAAAAATTTACCAGTTCTCTCTTGAAATACTTTGTCAGAGGTGAACCTCAGGGATGTGCTGGACTTGGTTTATTGATGCCTTGTACCCATTTTATAGGAAATCTGAATGACAGCATTACGTACCTGTTCTATCTGGGTGTATATGACCACTCAGTCTTGCAGCAATGAGAGTGGAAAATAAATGTATAAGCTAGGCTGTTACTTGGTTGTAATTCACTTTCCTTTCCAGGAAGAATAGGGAAGTTTGGAATAGCTGTTAAGCCATTGCCCAATTCTTCTTTAAAAATACATGACATTACAGTTTGTTTGTGTAAGAGTTCACATTTACAATCCTGATCTCATTCATACCCAGTTTGTTTATATATTAGTATTGCATTGTCCTCTTTTTTTTTTCTTTTCCTTTATTTTTGTGTCCTTTTTTCTGCATGGGAAGTTTATTCATGCTGACATTGCTGCTGGATGTAGTTTGTTGTAGGCACAAAATCTTTAAGTCATGTTTGAACAGGTCACTAAACCAACTGTCCTGGGGGTTTAGATTTCTGATCCAGATGGCTGCGTATGTAAAGGGTTGACATCAAGTGGAAACAGCAGCAGCAGTGTTTAAATTCCCTGTTTTTTTCTTTTCTTTCTGATGAAGGAGATTTTGCTTGACTTGCAATTACATGGAGATTCCTTCAGATCCCTCTGGTTAAATTTGCAAAGCCCCATCACATTCTTAGGGTAATATAAGAAACCAATGTTCACTACAGTTGAGTGTTGTGAACCTTTCCTTCTTCTGCCTGCTGTGGGATATTTTGAGACGGTGTTTTGCTTCCTCAGTGTCATCATAGGTTTGGACAACCAGTACCTGGCTGGGCTTTTTCCATGTATCTGCACATCTGTTTCTTGCTTTTATTGCTCAGGCTCCCCCAAGGCTTTTCATGTCTTGAAAATAATATAAAGTCATTAGATATTTTGAAAACGTTTTCTTCTAAGATGTATCTGGGTATGAACATGGAAGTTTTAACCGGTATTGCTGAATCCAGTTGTTACAAGTAAAAATTTGACCTTTGACCATTTTCTTATCTCTCGATTACATGTCACTGTGCTTGTCTTTTATATTAAATGCAGGGCGAAGACAAGAAAGTAGCTGAAAAGACTCTTCATGCCCCTGTTTCACCTTCAACTGTACCTGACCATATGAAGTGCAACATCCTCAAAGCCCAAGTGGAAGCTGCTTTTAGAGTAGGCACACAGGTAATCTGTGTTTAATGTATTTCCTTTCTAGTTTTGGCATAGTTTACACTAATTTTCCAAAATCATGTAATTCCTGAGGATGCACCTTATTTTATCTCAAGTATCCACATTGACCTAGCTCTCTCTAGCTGCTTTTCAGTTTCTTCAAGGAACTCAAAATGATTGATATGATGGAAGTAGGAAATTTGTTCTAGCTGACGTGATTAATATAGTTGAGAGAGGCTGAGAAAATAGGAGAGAAAGCCCCAGGAAATCTCCGTGTTTTGATTTTGTCACTGTAGCTTTTACTTACTCTGTAGCTGAAAAACAATAATCTCTGGAGTTTTTGAGGCTACACACCACTCATGGAAACTGTGGTTAAGGGTGGTCTAAAGATAGTATCTATGCATCCAATGCAACCTTTGTTTTAGGGGATTGACTTTAGCTGTCTGAATGTGAAATGTTAGCTAGTCTATTGTTTTCTTACTTGGATTTGTGTGTTTGACTAAATTTTAGGCTGCTATTTTTGCTATTTGGTCAGAAGTTACATCAAATGCATCATTTCAAAACCACCACTAGTCTTGTAATGATGTCATGCAGCTTAAAACTGATGCTAGGTGGCATGACTGTAAAAAGTTAACTTTCCAAATAGAGGTAAATCCAAGTGAAACCTAAAATATGTGATTCTTTTCAAGTGTGATTTGTGGACAAAAAATAATGTCATTGGTGCCAAAAATAAAGCCAAATACAATGCTTTAGGAACAAAAGGAGAAGTAGAAAGACTGGTATGACTCCTGTTCAAAGTTTCTCTGGTATCCTTGTGCATGCTTTTCTCTTTGAATGCAAACTATATTGGTATTTCCACTGCTTTGTTTCTTTTCATAACAACAGAACAGGTCAACTTGCCCTGCAAAGGATTTTGTTAACAATCATCTTGTGTATTTGCTGTTCCCTGGCAGATCTTTCATCTGAGAGCCAGATTACATCTGGTCTAGTTAGACCTAGGGAAGTATCAAAATTTGGTTTTGTCCTGACTGCCCTAGATTTCAAGAGCAGAAACCATAAATCTGACAGCATGTGGGGGAAGGAGGTTGGGGTTTTTCTTTCAGTTTTTGCTTAAAGCAGTTCTCTCACCTCTCTGAATTCTGTGCTGTTTCCACTGTGGTTTATGCAGCATGTTTCTTATTTGATTGCCCTTGGGTTTGCCCTCTGTTTTTTCCTTTGTGTCTTTTCTACAGGATGTTATGGTATATTTCTGACATTTGTATTTTCTACTGAATATTCTTAATGGTCATGTTTGACTGGATAGTTAAAGACTGGAAGGAGTGTGTGCTGCTGCATTCAGAATGCAGCATTGCTAAGGCAAGATAGGAAATGTGCTTAACATATGAATCTCTCAGTTCACCTGCCCTGCCTTAATTTTCCACTCTGAGGCTTTCCAATGGAGAATGTCTTGGGTTGCTTTTTCATGTATGCCGTAACCGTATTATTTAGCTGCTGCTCTGTTGTAAATAAGTTTCAGAGCAAGCTGAACATGCCTTTTTTCCTTTTTACCTGCATTGTTTTGCACAAGGCTTTAGCAGTCAGATTGGGTTGAGTAGGTATCTGTAGGATTGGCATCAATGAAAAAAGTCCTATGATTTCAGGGTGAAGGAGGGAAAAAAAGACTATTAAAGGGTAGTATGTATTGTGGAAAAATAATGGCATACAGTTTAATTTGAAATCCCTGAAGCTTTCAGTGCTATAACAAAGTATGGCTTAAAAGTTGCAGCCAGTAAATAAGGATGTCACCTTAATCTTGGAAATCCTCATTCAGCTCCCTGCTTAGCCACAAAATTGCCTGTGCAACTAGGGATGAGTTCTTCTGCACGTGAGCTTCCCTCCTGTCAACTATGAGATTACCCTTCTCAGATGCATTGCAAAAATAAGTAGACAGAGACCAAGAAATGATCAGCCATTTCCATAAGAACCTGTGGCTATACAAGCACCAGTGAGGGTAGGCAAAATGTTCATGGTGAAGGAATGAGTAGAACTACACCATCTGTCATCTAGAATATGAGATGAGAGAAAGGGGCTACAGGAGGCCCTAATAAACCACTGTACCAACATACCATAAAATCACACCCCA
>JANRGW010035264.1:0-56970 GCA_024733675.1 Psilopsiagon aymara
TACCTACAGAATCCCTTCCTGTTGTCCTTAACATCCCTAGCCAAGTTTAACTCTAAGTGGGCCTTAGCTTTCCTAACGCAGTCCCTAGCTTCCCGAACAACATCCCTGTATTCTTCCCAGGCCGCCTGTCCTTGCTTCCACCTTTTAAAAGCC
The DNA here is from genome assembly GCA_024733675.1 of Psilopsiagon aymara. Taxonomy (NCBI): domain Eukaryota; kingdom Metazoa; phylum Chordata; class Aves; order Psittaciformes; family Psittacidae; genus Psilopsiagon; species Psilopsiagon aymara. The sequence continues at coordinate 154 of JANRGW010035264.1, forward strand.
TCTTTTGTCCTTTGAAGTTTCCTCAGCAGCTCCTTATCCATCCAAGGAGGTCTCCTGGCACTACTGCTGCACTTCCTTCTAGTTGGGATGTATCGCTCCTGAGCTTGTAGCAGGTGATTCTTGAATATCAACCAACAGCCTTGGCCCCCCCTGCCCTCTAGGGCTATACCCCATGAAACCTTACAGAACAGGTTCCTGCAGAGGCTGCAGTCCGCTCTCTTGAAGTCCAGGGCAGTGAGCTTGCTGCATGCTCCTCTCACTGTCCTGAGGATCTTGAATTTGACCATCTCATGATCGCTGCAACCGAGGCTGCCCTGGAGAGTCACATTTCCAACCAGCAACAAGCCCTTCCCTGTTGGTGAGCACAAGGTCAAGCACAGCACCTCTCCTTGTCGGCTCCTCTATTACGTGCAGAAGGAAGCTGTCTTCCACACAATTGCGGAACCTCCTGGATTGCTTGTGTCAGGCCATAAAAAAGCATCCTTTTGATGCAGGATTTTAAGCAGAACCCTGGAAGAGTAGTGATGGGGAGAGCCGGCACTGCTGGAACCACCTGGTTCATCTGACGTTTTCCTGGAGTTAGGTAATGGTTTTCTAGAGTTAAAAAATTCTCAAATGGCAGCACTTCTTGTTCTGTTCTTTTTTTCTGTCTTTTTCTTATTCCCAAAGGCTTTTATCACCATCTGTGTGCAAAATCTTCAGCAGGAATTCCTTGATCTGGAGTGATTTGGTCTGATGTCACAAGAAGGGTCTGCTCTCCACACCTTAGGAAGTGCAAAGAGGAAAAAAGACAAGAAGATAGAGCCCTCCCCGTCTCTCAGTCGTATCAGAGCCACTGCCTCCTGTGCTGACATGAGGAACACAGCCCATGTCCTTCACCTTTACATGTGCAGGGCCTGCATTTCTGCAGTCTTTTTTCCTTGGATGACTCAGAGCATGGATTATTAGCAGCTCTGATTTCCTTGGCCAAAGTGCTTTGTTGCGATACATCCAGGTTAAGTCTAAGCAGCGTTTCTGATCTGTGTAAGCTTTTGACTTGGTTCGGCATCTTTGGCGTGTACAAAATACTCAGCATTTGAACTCTCCCTTCTCTGTTTCTTAAATGTCAGCAGAAACTTTTGTGTTCAAACAAAACAATGCAGCCTCCCCCTGCAATATTTGTAACCAAGGAGCTGTGGCACCACAAGAACATGAGAAAATCTCACTGACTAAAACCAGGATAAGAACTGACAACGAAAGTGATCTTTGTGTTTTTTCCTCATTGCAGGATTCACAATGAAGTGGCTGGTAAAATGGGAGCAGCTGGTTCAGCCCTGCCTGAACGCTGAATTTAATGCACTGAAACTACTTCCACTGGTGTGTGGGGCTGGGCATGTGTTTTTGATGCAAAAGCTTTAACTTTGGTGTGATATTTCTCATGTTAAAACACGTCTCTCAGCATAGCTTTCCCCCCACCTCTCACTGCTTTGACAAAGCAAAGTAAGTTTATGTTATTATCAGCTTCCCTTGCCTCATTTTTCTCTTCTTCTTGCTTCTCATTAATACACAAGTGGTATTAAATAAATAATAATGATGCCAGTAGTGGCCTCTGCTGTGCCTCGGTGTTTGTTCCTTTTTGCTTCGAGGAGCAGATGTTCCCTGTCTTTATTTTCTGTTGCCAAAAGGGGACTTTGCCCCTTTAACCTTTGATAAGGTGCTTTAATAGGCTCTGACGTGAGATTTTATCCAAAGCCTTGGCAAAAGCCAAATAAATGATACCTGCCTCGCAGCTTGGATTAGATGTTTCCATCGTTGTTTACAGCAGTTTAAGGTAGGGCAATCTCCTCTGTGTTTTTGCAGAATCTATTTATCCAGTGCTCCCTTTGCCTGTGTGCCCTTTTCCCAGCCCTGGTGTGCTCAGGTTAGGCTGAGCCCCCTGCACCCAGGTTAGCATCTACCATTTAGGGAGCACCCATGGGAAGGTGTCTGCAGTCGTGGATGCTGCTCCAGCACCAGCGCCTAACCTAACTGCACTGTGCACTGGTCCAATGAGGTGTTGCTGCCTACAGATGGTCGATGGGATCCAACTAGACTTGCTTGGACATCATTTTCCAATGACTGCTGATGTTGGTTGGGGAGGGTGGTGTGTACACAAAAGCTGCTGCGGTATTGGTGCTTGTTCTCCTCCATGGGCTGGGTCAGGGGCTGCTGTCTGCTTTTGCACCAGCAGTTAAACACCATTGTGCTTTAAAGCTGCTCTGACCCTTTCTAGAGACATCCTCACAATGTCCATCTCTTCCTCATTCCTTTTGCAGTGTTTCCTACCTTGCTTCTGCACTCAGCCATCCTAAAAGCCCCAAGGGAAAGTCCACATCCCAGTTTCTATCTGCTTATTTGCCCAGACATCCACATGGCTCATAAAAACAGCCACCAGCTCCGGGCAGGGGTGGTGTGGGCTCTCCGCAGCATGGGCAGGCTGAGCTGTGCCTCATGTAGAAGTGAGCCTCCTCCATGAAGCCTTGCGGGCAGTGGGGGAAGGTGGTAATTCGTGCCCAAGTGCTCTCAATGCAGAGCTGCTGTTTGTTACTGCCCATTTGGTCACCACATGGGAAGCAAACCAGGCACATGGGGCTGGGCGATGCCCCTCTGCCACACTCCCTGCAGTGCTGCTGCTCACCCTACAATGAGCCACCTCCTTCCCCTCCAGCCCCATGCTGATGACATTTGCTTTGGTGGGTGAGCCTCATGCCTTGCATTGCCCACTAGCACGCTGCCTGTGTCCTTCACCCTTTGTAGGGCTTCTTTCTCCCGAGTCACATCCCACCATGCTGAGCCTGGGCCCATGCCAAAAAAGTTTTGGCAGAGACATACCCTGAGGAGAGCTGCTTCTGCAGCACAGATGGCACCAGCCCAACCCCATGATCACCATCAGGAAGCTGCTTTGCCCCCGTGCACAGCTCTTACACCCTGTGCTGCACCAAGATCCTTTCCAAGGCTTGAGCCTATAAATAATCAAGGAGCCTCTCCTCCTGCCTGGCTTTGTGAGCTGCTCCCTTCTTTGTTTCAGATAGGGCTTGCCATCCTGACAGCCAGACCTGCAGCCACCGGATACAGGCTCCCTTGGGATGAGCCTTGACTTCCCACATTACTGTCTGGAGCGATGGGTGCAGCCGAGCTGAGCCAGCTATCCTATTCCAGCTGCTGGCACTCACTGGAGCATCTGCCTCGCCTGCACTGTGCTTGTAAATGGAGCTGTGAGCAGCTCCAAGCGTGTCATTTGGGAATACAAATTGAGTTCCTCCGAGCTGGAACCACCTGCTTCAGATAATTTCTTTGGCAAAGAGTCTTCTTACTTACTCTTCATCCAGGATTTTTCTGCCTCCCACTGCTGCCAGCCTGACCTAGTAGCTGGGGGGGTTGGTGCTGACGGATGGGAGTTCAGGTGGCCCCATGGGAGAAATGCTGTCCTGCTGCCAGACCACAGCAGAAGGGAAACGTGCTGTTTAAACCATGTAATTGTAGAATCACAGAATGGGTTGGTGTCCTGGGTTCAGCAGCAGCAGTCGTTTTTCTCCTTAGTAGCTGGTGCAGTGCTGTGGTTTTGACTTTCAGCCTGGGAACAACACTGATAACACTGTTGTTTTCAGTTGCTGCTCAGTAATGTTTACTCTGACCAAGGACTTTCTGAACTTCATGCTCTGTCAGGGAGGAGGGGAAGCCGGGAGGAAGCAGAGACAGGACACCTGACCCAAACTGACCAAAGAGATATTCCATACCACAGTACATCATGTGCACTATATAAACTGGGGCAGTTACCCAGAAGGGTTAGATCACTGCCCGGTTGGGCTGGGTATCAGTCTGTGGGTGGTGAGCGGTTGTGTTCTCTTCCCTTGTTGTTTCCCTTATCATTATTATTATTGGTGGTAGCAGCAGTGGTTTGTGTTATCCCTTAGTTACTGGACTGTTCTTATCTCAACCCCTGGGAGTTACATTCTTTTGATTCTTCTCCCCATCCCTCTGGGAGCGGGGGGAGGAATGAGGGGGAGTGAGCTAGCAAGCTATGTGGCTGACTGGACTTAAACCATGACAGTTGGAAAGGACTTCTAAAGCTCATCCAAGTTCCAGTCCTTTGCCATGGGCAGGTACACCTTCCTCTAGAGCAGGTTGCTCCAAGCCCCGTCCAGCCTGTCCTTGAACACTGCCAGGGACGAGGCATCCACAGCTTCTCTGGGTGACCTGTTCCTGTGTCCCACCACCCTCATCATTAAAAACTTATTTCTTATCTAATGCAATCCAAATAATCTATCCAATTTAAATTACCCTCTTTCATCTTAAAAGACCTCTCAGACCTTCCAGCAGGACTGGTGCAGGGGGGCTGGGGCTTCATCCAGAGGAGTTTGCCCAAGGCCCATCAAGATGCAGGTGGGATGTGTTCCACTTCACCACCAGTGATGGTCTCAGCTTGGACTCAGTCTTGCTTTGGGTGCTTTGTTTTTTGAGGTTCCAGGAAGTTGCTGGTGCTGAACTGAGGTTGGTTGGATGTGCCAGCAAAGCAACCAGCTCCCAGGGAGAAAAGCAACTGTTGCAAGGGGCAAAACCGCCTCAACAACCTTGGTTGCTTTGCCTGGTGGTGATGAGTGCTGCTGCACCAGCTTCCTTTTCCCCTCCACAGGGTGACGCACAGCACTCCAGGTCTGTTCCTGCCTCTGCTCCTTCTTCTGCCCCCGGAGTATCCGCTGATGAATGTCTAATAAGGATCCATTTTAACACGTCTGAATTATTGGTTGCTGAAGCAGAGCTGGATCCCACCCTGGGATTTGGGCACCCAAAACTTGAGCTAACAGGGAATAGAGGTTTATACCCCCAATTGCTTCCTTGGGAAACAGGCATAATGGCAGCAAAGCGCTCTCAGGGCTGCGGGTGAGGTGCCCTGGAAGAGGCCACATGTGTCTGATGCAACCACTTGTCTCTGCAGGGATCGCTGCTGTGCAGTGGTGTATTTTTCCCTTTGGAAAAGCAAAAATAAACCAAATCCCTAAGCAGGGGCTCAGTGGTTTGCTCTCCTTAAGGGGCTGAATGTGAACATGTTACCATAATAGTCTCACAGGGACCATCAGTGGAGCTGCCAGGAGGTGAAGTCTCTCTGGTGGGGCTGGATCTCTCACCATGCAGGGACATGTGGATGGATGGATGGATGGATGGATGGATGGATGGATGGATGGATCAGGAGGGCACTGGGGATCCCTGCAGCCTCTGCATCTCCATATGTAGCCCTGCAGTCTGCGGCATGCCTGTGTCAGTGGGGAGTGCTGCAGCATGGTGGTATGCGTCCTCTTGAAGGGCTTTTTTCCCAGCATTTAGAAGAAAATAACCCACCAAAACACAGAGGGAGAGCAATGATCGTGCCATTAAATGTTCCCATTTATCCATCCCCTGCATTCCACTGCTTTCCCATCCCCTGCTGCAGCCAATTCCAAATGTTTTTCCCCAGGACTGGCATAAAATAAACTTGCCTTTGCAGGACCTCATGCTTGGGCAGCAGCATAAGCCCATGAACAGAGGTGAATGCCCAGGAGCAGTGTAGGCATCCCTGAGGATAGATATCCCTCCAGGTGGAAGATTGTCCTATGCAGATGGGAAGGCAAATCTGGCTGTGGGGCAGTCCTTGTGGGGAAAGCAGCAAAGCAAAACCCAGCAAACAGCCCCAGTGCCAAGCTGCTTTGATTTCCAGAAATGCAATTAACACCCGCACTGATGCAACTCCGTGCCTGAGAGCAAAGCAGTGGGAAAGAGACGCTCTTCCAAAATGCAAAGCATTGCCCCAAGCCCCATCCACCGCTTGCTCGAGTGATGCCTGTGGAGTCCAAGGAGTCACTGCAGAGCCAAGTCTGAGCGTGGTTTTTAACTCAGTTATTGCGTTTAATCCAAGCTGTAGAGCTAAACCTTGCTATGACTAATGTTCCTAGCACTATTTGTGTCTATGGCGTAACTTATGGCTCAGGGAATAGTTGTGGGCTCCAAATGAATGGGTTCTCTGCCCTTTTTGGGGGTTGGTTTAATTTAGGTGGTTCTGCTAAAGGTGCTGTGGAAGTTGGAGGGTGAAGATCAGCTGTGGGATGGGTGGATTTCAGCAAAGAAGCATAGGGGCCTCCTGGCAGGTCTGTTTGTGCCACCTAAACTGCCACCAAACACCACTGAAATTGCCACCAGACATCAGCCTCATGTGCACCTCCAGATGCTCAGCGGGTAGCACCAGAGACAGAGCAGTGAACCCAACCCAATCTTACCAGTTTGGACAAAGACTATAAGCACTGGAATGGCTCTTGCTTATAGAATCACAGAGTGGTTTGGATTGGAAGGGACCTTTAAAGCTCATCTGGTCCAACAGGGACATCTTCAAAGACATGAGCCTGGTCCAACCTGGCTTTGAATGTTTCCAGTGATGGGGCATCTACCAACTCCTTGGGCAACCTCTTCTGGTGTTTCACCACCTTCATCATAAAACATTAATTCCTTAAATCTAGTCTCTCATGCCCATGATGATCTTGGTGGTGCATAACACAGGCAGGTCAGGGTGGTTCTGCACAACTAGTGGTGCTATCATGCACTGCATCCCCAGCATCCCACCCAGGGGCACCATTGGCATGACTGGGATGGACAGAGTTTGCTCCAAGTGACTCCCCACTGCCCACAGACCCTGCAATGCTCACAACATAGAGTCCAAATATCCTTGTTGCGTGAGTTGACCGCTATTAGAAGCAAAGATAATACTTTAGAGGTGATCTCCTTGAATGGGCAACAATATTCCAGTGAGTTCTAGACCGAGGAGGCAGAGTTCAGGGTAGAAAATTGCTTTTAAATTCAGCCATTTAAGATATCAGTATTAGTTTTGCTTCTAAAACTTCCCAAGTGTGAGCAAGAATCACCTCGGCCACCCACATTCGCTAAATATTTAGTCATTTTTAACAAGTTAAACAAAGCCCTTTGATTGGATTTATGCTAATGGCTCCTCCGTAGGCATTTCTGATTCATTTCCATTTCATTTTCAAATTGCCTGTGTACGCTGCTGATTCTCACCAGCACCATTAGCAGATAAAAGGAACACGAAACGGGTCACAGGCGCCACAAGATGGCAATAGTTGAAGAGCAATTTGTTTCTGGAGGAAGAAATCTGGCATTCACGGCACACCGGGCTCTGGAAGGGCAGGACGCTGCCTGTGCATTAACCTTTGCTCTAGCAGAGGGGTTTGTGTCGGACGAAAGCAAAGTAGTTTGTGTGGGGGCTCATCTTCCCCACAGAGACAGGGTTGGAGGAGGATGGAGATGACAGAGTTGCTCAAGGACGGCCCAGCAGTGCTCCAGTTTCTTGGAGTGAAACTTGCAGCCTGAAACACAGCCTGGAGATGGATCTTCTGAGTCCTGGCTGTGGGTGCAAAGGTTGGGCTTTCCTGGGATTGAGCCTCTTGCAAGGCAGGTGTGATGCTGCACACACCTACCAATACCTGATGTGTGGGGTCAGGAGAAGAGATCTCAGCCCCACAGCCCCCCTACACCCAACACGGAGTGGGTTACAGTGGACTGAAGCATCTCTGATTCCATGACAGGGATAGACAGGGAGACAGGTTGCTACCTGATGGCTTTTCAAACACTGTTAGATCCTACAAACTGCAGTGATGGGGTTCGGGACTTCTGTAAGGCCTCTGATAGTCACCTCCCAACACTTTTGCTTCTAAATTGGAGTGGTATGGGTTTGATGGGTGGGCTGTTAGATACATAAAAAATTGACTGGGTGGCCAGGTCCAAAGAGTTGTAGTCAACATTTCAATGTCCAAGTGGAAACCTGTAACAAGTGGTGGCCTTCCAGGATTTGTACTGGGACCAGCACTATTTAATATCTTCATCAATGACATAGACAGTGGGATTGAGTGGGATTGATTGCACCTTCAGCAAGTTTTCAGATGACACCAAGCTGAGTGGTGCAGTTGATTTGCTAGAGGGAAGGGATGCCATCCAGAGAGACCCTGACACACTTGAGGAGTGCACACAATGTGAACCCGAACTTCAATAAGGCCGAGTGCAAGGTCCTGCAACTGGGTCATGGTAATCCCCAGTATCAATGCAGACAGGGGGATGAATGGATTGAGAGCAGCCCTTCAGAGAAGGACTTGGGGAGGGATGGACAAAAAACTGGTTGTGAGCTGCCTCACCACCCTCACAGGGAAGCATTTCTTCCTAGGTGTGCCACCCCACTGGGATGGGTGTTGGGAGACCTGTGGCTGAAGCAGGAGGTCTCCAGTGCTCTAAGGCTTCTCCAATGGGACATTAAATGAGAGGTGGGGGTGATCCATCACACTCGGTGAAGGGCAGCAAAGGAACCCATGGCTGTAATAAATGTTAAATGCAAAATCTATGTTAATGCACTGGGTTTGGCACAATTTATGCTCCCCAGGTGATGGAGGTGGAAAGGTGAGCAGGAAATGGAGGAGGTCTTGCAGCAGTACCCAACACTCCATCCCTGTGGGATGCAGGGCATCCACTACCATGTCCTGGCTCCCCCCACCCCAGGGACTGGCAGCACCTGGGTTATTCAGGGCATCCATGGGCCATTCACCAGCCTCTGCCTGTGTCCCCTTAGCCCAGGGGGAAGGAGTGAAGGCCAACAACGTCCCTGAACAGAGCATCTTCCAGTGGTGTTGGACCCCATGTGGCACCCTGAATCAGGGTGATAGAAAGGGCGTATGCCCTGTGAGTTACACAGTGTCAACCAGTGCTGTTCCTTTGCCTGGCCAGACCGAACTGTGGTGGTTGGGTGTATTTTGTGTAGGCAAAGTGTGTTTCTAACCTCAAGACAAGCCCCATTCCCTGCAGCGTCCAGCCCAGCCTGGCTGCCTGTGGCTCTCTCTTCAGAATCTGTAAAGGCAGGGAGGATGGAGATGCAGCATGTGGATACCCCACCAGCATCAGGCAGGACAACGTGTGCTGCAGGGACGTGGAGAGGTCTGCAGGCTCTGGGCACTGAGCCATCACCAAGCAAGAAGTCAGGAAGACCAAGGGTGGATGGTGTCCCCGTTCTCACCAGCCAAACAGTGGGTTGGATGCTGCAGGCAGGACCCACTACCACTGTGTGCAGCAGCAGGAGCTGGGGTTGAGCTCACATGCAGGAGAGCGGGGAAAGTGGAAGGGAACAGAGGTGCAGCTGAGAGCAGAGCAGTTCACACACGTGCCCTGTGCCATGGTGAATGGAGACATGAGATCCAGTTGGTGAATCCTGAAATCTCTCGGGATTAAACGATTACATTAATCTTTGCTTTCCCTAAGCCATGGTAATGGCAATAGCCACATGTTGGGTCCTGTCCAGGTCCCTCCCTGCTAACTTCACATCGGGAAGCTGGCAGAGGTTCACAGTGTCCTGATACATGAAAGTCCCCCTTATCCCCTTCCAGCCCATATTTGCTGCCACCTTTTGCCTCCAGGACAACGCTGGACATGGGGTGGAAGCAGAGCACGGATGCTGTGGGGTGGAACCGTTGCTGCTGATGAGAGGTTTTGGACTGATTTCCTTTGCTGGAGTGCAGGACCACCTCCCAGTGTGTGCATGTGCTGTCTATATGATGGTTTGTTGAACCAGCCCAGAGCAGAGAAGGTCCTCGAGGCCACCTGAGTGTTTGTGGATGGTAGAGTTACGTGGGTTTTCCTTTTCCATCCACCCTGACCTGTCTGGGCATCATCTGAAGGTGACACTTCTCTTGGGTGTGGGTGATGGACACAACTAGGGGACATCCCTGGCCATGGTGGTGGTTGCCACCTCAAGCTGCCCCCATGGCCAAGCTCCAGCAGGAGCTGTGGGCCGCCATGGTCGTCCAGCTGTGATGGCTCTTGCTTGGCACAGGTAGATGAAGGCCTTCACCCCAATCTGGTTGGTATCTTAAGGGGCACTGTGGCATTGTGAACACATTAACACAAAGATGTGCTGGGATGAGCTGCATGGGAGAGCAGCCATCAGTGGACCATTCACCTCCCCAAACCCTCATGAAAGATTATGGACCAATTTGACAACACAATCTGCCACACTGGTTCTAATCCTTGACAAAGGTCCCTCCAGAGGATCTCACAGGGCAATAGTGACCAAGAGCAGCTCCTTCTTGGGCTAGGCCCAGTGTTTCCAGCCACAGGGCCTTGATGGCTGAACTTGCTCTCCAAGTGATGCTATTGCCATTTACCAGCTGCACATTCCCTGCTCCTCTGCAGTGAGGACTTCCAGCGCCGGAGAGCCACAAGGTCACCTTGAGGTGGGCTTGGACACCCTGTGGGGGTTCCTCTTGAGGGCAGTTTTGGGGCAAATCAGCTCATCTGGGAGGAGCTGGACAGCTCAGATTGGTGCGATGTAGGGCAAGCTTGATGTCTGCATCCACTTGAGGGAGTGAGAGGAGCAAATGGGAGAATGCAGCCTCTTCTCCTCTTACACCCGTCCCTCTGGTCAACTGTTACTTGCAATTACAAGCCAGAACGACATCTTCATTCCTAATTAGCTGCCTCACTTATCCCAATTCCCCTGTACCTCTGTGGATCTGGGTGGAGGAAGCAGCCAGTGCAGACACACAAAGGATGTGACTCCCTGGTTTCCGAGTTTCCCAAGTGTTAGCTGTTTTCTGCTCCTGTTTGCAGAATGGCACCTGCATGGAGAGGAGGGGGAAAAGCTGATGGGATTATTTCATATTTTAAAAGCCCAGAGTCAATGTTTACCCACTGGAGCTAAATTATTTATACACATAATTTTATAGGTTTCACTCTGGTGGCTTTTATTAGCATTTGACGGGTGAGAAATCACACCTGACCCACTCATACCAACCCCTCTCACACCCCAGTGTGGTGGGAGGATGAAGATGCTCGCTCAAGCCCTGCTGTGGGGATGCTGGAGCAGTGGGAGAGGCAGCGGAGGGAGAAGGGATGTCTCAGCACCTCCTATGAGGCATTTTGCTGCTTTAGATTTGGGGGGAACATGCACAAGGAGTTTATTTTTGAGGTACCTCTGTCTCTCTATGTGCAGGATGTGGCCCCATGGGTTTCTCCTAGGACCATCCCTAGTGAAGGAGGGATGCACTTCCCAGTGGCTCATCATGACCTCCACACAGGGTAGGGTCTGGGGGAGAAGGTTTCTCTCCAGAAGGAGGTGGCAGTGTCAGGAGCACCCATTCCCATCCTTTTTCTTCCCTCAGGAGACTCAGCCATCCCTCCCTAAACCAACATGTCACAGGCACTCGAGATGACTTTCTTCTTGTCTCGCAATTAATGCATCTTTTATAAAGCCCAGGCTCCGGTTTCCTTTCATGTTACAGCAGGATATACTTTTTCCCCTGAAGCTTCAGAAGGGTTCTTAGAATCATAGAACAGTTAGGGTTGAAAAGGACCTTAAGACCATCTAGTTCCACCCCCCCTGCCATGGGCAGGGACACTTCACAGTAAACCATGTCACCAGAGGCTATGTCCAATCTGGCCTTACTCTCCAGTGTCCTGCGCAAAGGACAGAGGGATGCAGTGGGCGAACGGCCCCACGAGGATGCTGGAGCTCAGCTGGAGCCCACATGTGGGTGCAGGTGGTGTATAAACCTGTCCCCTGCTTTAAAACCCAAGCCAAACAAAGCCACACTTTTGGGCATGACTTGCAGTGCAGAGCAGGTGAGTCGAAATACTTGTTTAGTAGAGAATGGATTTGTTCCATCCCGCTGGAAGATCCCTCATTGGGTTACATTCAGATCTGAAGCCAGTTTGTGGGCATGTAGAAGGCGCTGGCAATCACTGTTGACCTTGTGAGGCTGAAGGAGCAGGACAGTGTGAACCTCATGTGTTCAACAAGGTCAAGTGCAAGGTCATCCCAATACTGGTACAGGCTGGGGGTGAATGGATTGACAGCAGCCCTATGGGAGGGACAGGCAGCCAAGAGGCCACCAGCACCCCGGCGGGTATCAGCAGCAGTGTGCAGCAGGGCCCGGGCAGTGACTGTGCCCCTGCACAGGGCACAGTGAGGCCACACCTCGAATCCTGGGTTCAGTTCTGCGCCCCTCACTGCAGGAGAGACATTGAGGTGCTGGAGCGGGGCCAGAGAAGGGCATCGGAGCTGTGCAGGGCCTGGAGCACAGTGTGATGGGGAACGGCTGAGGGACCTGGGGGGGTCAGATGGAGGAGAGGAGGCTCAGGGGGGACCTCATCGCTGCCTACAACTGCCTACAACCTGGTTTAGTGTGAGGTGTCCCTGCTCGCAGCAGGGGTTTGGAACTGGATGAGCTTTAAGGTCTCTTCCAACCCAAACCATTCTATGATCTATGTGTTAGTAGCTCTTTCAGTACTCCCCAGTGATGATGATTGTGCTGACTCAGGCCATGTCACACCAGTACAAGATGTTCGATTGGCTTCAGTAGATCCGTGCAGCCACTGAACTGTATGGGAAACTCTCACTAGATGTTTTACCAGCCATTTATCCCTGGTGCTCCCTACATAGAGCACAGAGGTGTGCTGAGCCGCTCTCACACTTCACTGGCTCCTTGTAATTGATGGAAGATTACCAGGAACATGTTTTTGCAGGAAGTATTTTCCAGGGCTAAACAGCATTTGATAAGGGTATGATAATAAATTACCACACATCCCTCTATGCAGCTACTCCAGATTATGAGTATTGGTTTGTCCTTCCTCTGTGTTGTTTCCATAGAAGCAGAGCTTAACCTTTTAAGTGCAGATTACAAAGGCACCTAATTCAATTAAAATTAGACTTCGAGCATATCAGCACTTAATACTTGAGAGTTATTATGCGATTGGATATAGACGTTGCTGTGATTGGCAGGCGGTGTGGTTCCCCTCTGAGCCAGCTGAGAAAGTAGTGTTGTGGTGGTAAAGGTTTAGGGTTTTCCTATACATTTCCCTCTGCAGCGCACTAATGGGTGGATAATTCCTCTGGAATACGGGAATGCAGCACAGAACACAGGAGCACATGTGCAATTAAAGTTATTTATTGTAGGTTTTCTTTTCTTGAACTGACAAAGAGGGTTTCCCAGAGATCCATACCACGCCACAACGTTATACACCATGTCACAACTAGTCCCTTGTCGCTTTATTAAGAACATAGTCATTTAAAAATAGCTAAATATTTACATATTAATAAAACATATATACAGAAGATTGAGACATTTTTACCTAAATATGGAATGATTCTTCTTTTTTTCTCTAATAAACCCTATAAAAAGATTTCTGAAGAAAGTCTCAACAGTAGTCACAGGAAGGAAACACAAACGCAATCTTCCAAAGGTACAAAACGCTGATTCCTTTGCTGAAGGGTTACGATATGGACACAACAGAGCAGTGCCCCCTGCCCAAGACAGGCAACTCCAAGCCACGAAGGAAGGAAAAGACTCAAATCTGAAGGTTTGCAGTGCACATTCAATCTATTCCACAGCTTCAGAGAGAACACAGGCATTCCAAAGAGTCCACAGGAGGTGTGTGGGGAAGGGCTGGGAACCTGGTTTCTCAGGTGCCAAGAGACCAAAGTGCTCCTGTTGGCTTTGGTGCTATTTGTGGGCACTGGGTGACATCTGAGAAACAGGCTTTAGGATTGCTAAAGAAAGATATTCAATATTTTGACAACCATCCCACTCTGTAATAGCACTTCTGTTGAGACACTCAAAGGCCAAACAGTTTGAAACCCAAAAAAGATGCAGCTAAAATATCCACAGGGAAATGAAGCACAATGGTGAAGGCTCTAGCAGCTCTCCCTTGAATTCCAGGAAACATGCTCAGACTACCTGGTGATGGATGATGCAGGTTAAGACCTGCCAGAGTTTTTCCCAACATCTTTAAAGTGAATTTAGTGCTGATGAAGGTGCAGAAGTGAAGGTTTTCATGGAGGGCACATACGATTTTACCTTAGCCCTGACCCGAAAGGACTGACCCTTTCAATGTCTAAGAGGATAGTGCAATGTCTTGATCAATTCACTCATCTTTACTGCTGAGGTATCAATCGAGTGCCAGGGAAAAGGTGACTCAAGCTTTGAAAATGGTTGAACATTGTCCCCAAGGCCTGTGGCTGAAAAATCACAGTGTGCAGACCCTCTTCCTGGAAACCAGCAAACTGATATGGTTTGAGATTGAAGTGCAGGCGAGTGAGGGGAGAATGACAACCTTCAGCTATATGCACTGCAAAGATGCTCAAGAGCCATCCCGATAGGATTACATAGCAAAAATTGTCTGAGGAATAGCTTCTCCTTGCTACAATTAGGAAACTGGGCACTGCTGGGAGGAATCCTGGTCATTGGTAACACAGCAGCCAGGAGAGGAAAAGTGGGTCTGCAAAGAGCTTGGCCAAGTCAAATGCTCATCGAGCTCCTGGGGCTCATGATGGAGAGAGATGCCTTGAGACAGGAAGAGTCACCAGGCTGTGTGTATGGAACACTGCTGGCAAGCATTACAATCACATGGAAAAACACAATCATGGAGGAGAAACAAAGGCAAGAGGATGTCTTCAGAGTGGATGCCCTGCTAATTAAATAGTGCATTGGATGCAGAGGGAAATCATCTTATTAAGATGAAGAAGAGTGAAGCGATCTGGTGGCTTTGTGATTTGAGGTTACATGGAAAATGCAGGAAACAACACAAACTTGAGATGAAAGCAGCGCGGGCTGTCCATGTCTTGTGGTACACTGAAGCTCTCGTGCCGATCTGGTGGGAATGCTGTCCAAAGGAGAGGATGCTTTTATCCGCTACGAACACTGATGCGGGATGTGAAATTCAAGGGGAAAAATCCAGGTTTGTGTCTATCAGATGATCTGTTGTGGTGTCGAAAAGGCTACCTGAGGGGAGAAACAGTGAGGAAATCAGTTAAAACCACCAAAAATTCAGGAAATCAGTCCATTATCCCAAAAAAGGGAAAAATTAAAACTGATGGAAATTACGTATTTAAGTTGTAACATGTGCTGGGGCTGAGCTGCTGGTGTGTAAACAGGCAGTGGCTGCTGAATCCCATTTAGAGTAGGGCTCAGTTGGCTAAAGAAAACCAAATCAGATAGTTTTTTGAATCCAGATTTGCCAGCCAAGATCCTAGCACAACATCCAGTGCCCCACTTCAGGTGTCAAGTGCTGCATTAGAGTCCAGAACAAACTGCTCTGTGATGCTCACCCCTTTGAAGTTAGGTTCTGAAGAAGGGAAAAGGCACCACATGAATTTTAAACCTCGAGTATGTACTTTGGGATCTTCTTTGCAGCAGTCTAAATGCATGTGGGAGAATACATATATATAAATATCTATACTATACAGAGATATGAAAAGGTGCATGGTATGATTATATCCCATCTTTTTTTAAAGCACTTTAAGAATGTGCTTTTTCTAAACAGAACAATGAAAGATGGACAGAAGAATTACAAGGAGCGGGCTAAGAACACAGGGCAAATAGGAGACAGACATCAATCAGCCTGAGAGGCAAATGCAACCCAATGAAAAGAGAAGACTCATACAGTAGTGCACTGAAAGGATAAAGATTTATATTACAATAAAGGATTTGTATTTAAGGTTTCAAAAAGGTTTTTTCATTGTTTGAAGTTTCATTTTCTTGATATTGTATTTCAAGAGAAAAGCAGACAACCTGTATAGAACTGCCTCGTTGCTGTTTTCTTATCATCTGATTCTTTACCAAGAGATTGCTCTCATCTTCTCACAAAACCGTGTCACCCCTGGCCCTGAGGATTGGGATGACAGTGTTGTGCCTTCTTTTAGGGATATCAGAATTCTCTCTCATCTGGAAATTAACCCCAGTGTGGAGAAACTGCACAAGCTCTCAGCACAGCTGTGGCCCAAAGCAGGGGTATAAGGAGAGATCTCATATGGCCCTGGGCTGCATACATCTTACAAATCCAGCATTCAGGATGAGGATGCAAGAACAGGGTGGTGCACCTGTTTCCACATGCAGAACTTAGGGATTACACGTTTCTGTTACACCTTCCTTTTGTTTCACTTTTAAAACACAAGATCCAGATGCTTTCTGTAAACTGCAGACCAAAGTAAGATGAGCCTTTCTGCAATATCAGCTTCTACAGAAAGACTCCAATAGCTGCCACATCTGTGAGATGAAGACCTACCTCACATCTTGCAGGTGCAAGTCTCATATCACCAAAGGATGGTTTAGGTTGGAAAGGACCTTAAGATCATCCAGGTCCAACCTGCTGCCATGGGCACCAAGAAACTGATCAATCTTTCTACTTAGTGAATGGTATTTACCCCTGGAGCTGTCTGACCCACCTCAGCTCAGGTCTGGACACAGCCTCCAGCTTCTGGTAGGTGCTGTGGAAGACCTGAGCTTTGATAACATTTGTTAGAGACAATTCTAGTCTTTTCTTAAGATTTATCTGTCAATGCAAGTTTAACTGCCATGGTGTTTCCAATTTCCTTTAAACACCCTTCAGTCAATGGCTTTTAAAGCAAAGGCCTTCTCAGCATTGATGGTGATTTTAAAACAGGAGCATGATTTCTGCTCACAAGTGCTAAAATCTAATTGGGAAAAATATCCCCCTTAAGTTTTATGGGGATATACAAGCTCTGATGTTTTACAAGGCTTTAGAGCTTCAGAAGAGGGTTTAGAAAACAAAACAGCCCCTGTGCTCCTCAAAGCCCAGCACTTTGCTAGCAGTAAGCAGTTTCAGACCCAGCTGTAGGCACTTATTACTGTTCACAGAGCCCAGTCCTGCTGGCATCTCCTAACATGACCTGAGCAGAGCTGACCTTCTCTCTGGAAGCAGCCCTCTTCCCACCACTGATGAAGAGCGAAAGAGCAACCACACTTCTGAGTGAGGTGTCTCCAATGAGGTGTCAGACAGAGGCTGTGATCTGAAAACACAAGGGCTGAGGCATCGCTAGTCCACACATAGCCAGATCTTGTGCACAGTGTCACCAGTGTCACAGGCAGCACCGACTGAGCAGCAAAGGCTGATTGAAAAGCATCTCTTTTTGGCACCAGCACTTACCATTGATTCAGATCATCCACTTTGGGTGCTTTTGCTTCACAAGTTTGTTCAGTTCTTGAAGACCAAGAGATCTGACATCTGCCATAGACAGCTTCTGCACCCTTCCTCATCTCCCCCCATCCAGGCTCCTGCAAGACCCACCTCCATCAAGCAACCCAATTTAGTCTGGTTTTATTCTACCAATAAGCCAGGTTAACCACTGATCATGGAATTACAGAACCATTTAGGCTGGAAAAGACCTCAAGATCATCAAGTCCAACTCAGCACTGCCAAGCCCACCACTAAACCATGCCCCATCTACATGTCTTCTAAACACCTGCAGTGTCAGTGACTCCACCACTGCCTTGGGCAGCCTGTTCCAGTGCCTGACAACCTGCTCAGCAAAGGGATTTATCCTAATAGCCAATCTAAGCCTTCCCTGGTGCAACTTGATGTCGTGATTTGTCTGCTATTAGCTATCATCTGCAGCCAAGGCCCACTGCACCAGGTACTGTGTAAACACAGTCAGAGAGACTCTTCCCCAAAGATTCTTCAAACTAAACAAAGAAAACAGCTGAACAAACCACACAAAGGCTCTCTTTAAAGAACTTGTCAGTGACCATCCCTTTACAAAACCAGCCATGGTGACAGGGAGAGACTCCTGTAAAAGTTATATTCCACCTCTTTTGCTACAGCCCCTGATAAAAAGCATCTGTATTTTGGCTCTATATCATAATTACTGTCATTACACTGTCTCAATATCACTTTAAATCATTTGCTTCCAAGAACAGTATGATATTACATGGATACGTGCTATCAAGAGGCACTTGCACACATATAATAATGGGTGGGAACCAAATATTTGGCTTCCAGCCAGTGAGCATTGCCTCCCCCAGCAGTGCAGACAGCAGTGTGGTTTATTTAGGTGTCCTTCCATGGACAGTATGAAGTATACACTGCAAGGAAGTGTGTCAGCCCAAAAACTGCATGCGTGGATGCTCAGAGGTACACAGGCAAGCAGAACACAGTGGGGATCTGTTGTGAAATGGAGAGGGAGTTGTCTTCACTACCACAACCACCTCAGCACACCATTAGAGATGTACAATGCGAGTAGTAACCAGGCACTGCTCTCAAAGAACAACACA
Source organism: Psilopsiagon aymara (assembly GCA_024733675.1). NCBI lineage: Eukaryota > Metazoa > Chordata > Aves > Psittaciformes > Psittacidae > Psilopsiagon > Psilopsiagon aymara. The sequence continues at coordinate 18,255 of JANRGW010035264.1, forward strand.
ACAACCTGATAATTCTCCTTAACACAATCACCAGAGCAATGAAAAGACAACGCTGCATCGCATCAGCAACCTTTATTAGGGTCCTCTTGCACCAGAACCTCTTCCCTCCCTCATAAAAGCAACGAACAGGATGTCACTTGGAAGAGACCTTTCAAACCAGAGCTTCCTGCGTCTATTATCACAGCCATGCCAAGAAAGCAGCACGGCGGCTCCCAGGCAGCGCGTGCTCCCAGCCCCCCCTGGGCCCACGCCAGAACCAGACTATAGCTGCTTGTCCTCCCAACTGCTTTGCTGGTCCTATTCCTTAGTAACTGCACGTGCTCCGACAGCGGGATTACAACCGGCAGTGCTCCATGGCTGGCAGCTGCTGCTCCAGCACACAGCAGCAGTGTGTGAGAGCTTCTTCTCTCCAGCCCCTATGTAAGAGAGATTAGCAGGCCCTTGCACAAGATGCTGTGATAGTATTACTGCTCTCCTGTCCATCCCCATAGCCTCCAGGTAGCACGGCCTGAGCTCAGCAATGCTGTCCTGTTCTTCACAGCAATAGCACTGCTGATCTCCAACCACCCTTTGTTGTTACACCTTAGAAACATGATAAGAATGCACCATAATCCATGATATTGTCAGTGCAAGATTCCGCCTCCTTTTAATTTAGCTTTGTGGATAACTCGTAAATTACAGGGAAATGACTTTGCAACGCAGGGAAATTCCCCACTCACTCTCTGCACACTCTGGCCCCACTGTATCTTCAGAGGATGGCAGCTCAGCTCCTACCATAAGGGCACCTGTTGATGGACTGACTCTTTCATGAGAGGGTGCTTCAAATTTCAGTCTCAGCCCATCTTGATTTCAACACCACGTGCAACAGTGTGCATAAACCTTCTTCCCAGCCCACCCAGCTGCCCAGCTAAGCTGCTGAGCAGCTGCTGTCAGGCTTTCGAGGGTGGCTGCACTTCAAGGAAAAGCAACCCAACTCTTAACTAGCACATAACCATCTCTGCAATCCTTCTGCGAACCCAACATGATTGCTAATGCCTTGGACAGCTGAGCACATGCTACAGGTGATTCTGTTTGTCCCTAGCAAAGACCTCCCAGAAATACCAGTGGTGAGCACAAGTCTGGCATAAGAAGGGTAACTTGTTAGCTTAGCTGCTACCATGAGCTTTGAGGTTTTATGGATATGAAATACAGGGGGAAATGGTAAGATTCTGATGCATTTGGTTTTTAACACAGGCCACTGAAAACTTCAAGATAGCTGGGTCCTGTGTACAGTTACCTGCCCGTATGTGGCATGCCAGGAGCACTGAAAACTGCTTCTGTGCCATAAATAAACCAATACATTGGAAGCTGATAGAAATGTGAATGCATTTTACCTGTTTGTAGGAGAGAAATGTCCGGCTTCTCATCACAGTCAGGTGCCTCTGCTGATTGCAAATATAAACAAGAAATCTCATTACTTTGACTGAATATGGGAAGGCGATTAAAAAGCTGCATATTCTAAAAGTGGTTTAGCGTTTTCTATCTACTTTCCTCCACTGCAATTTGCTATTGCTCTGTTTAAAACCTCACTGCTTGCTTGGAGGAAAAGGTCATACAATAAAAATGCAAACTTAGGAGAGGGGAGCTGGGTATTCAGAAGCAGTTGTGCCAGCAATGGGAGGGAGAAACTCTTGTTATGATTTCAGGATATCCAGATGATAAAAGGAGTTGGGATCATTTGACAAAGTCATGTCAGGAATGTCACCAGCGGTCCTTGGAAGGCTGGATCTCCACCCTCTGACAGCTGCCATCATCCAGTGCCTCTGGGGAAAGGCTGAACACCTCCATTCCTGCACCATGGCCACAGATGAGCTCATTTTACAGGGCACAGATTTACAAGGGCAAAGTGTCTTCAAAGATGCAGTGATTAAAAATGCACGTAACCAGCCAGGGACATGGGCAGTTACAGTGTGTGTATACACACATGCTTTCAACCCACAGCTTATGCAAGATCATTTGACTTCATTTAGTCCACAGTGAAGGAACGCTAAAAGCCTAATTTGTTCATCTCGTATTTGCCACAGGCCAAGGGTATGCATAAAGATAGCTGATTTGGCTCAGCGGATGTGCAGTGACTTGTTAGACTGTAGCACCCTTGAGTGCGCATGTAACCCCTGAGTAAGTTATAGGTGTGCAACAGGAAATCAGTGCCTAACCTACAAAAGCCTCATTCAGAATCCTGTTATCTTTGTCTTTTGGCACTTCAGTGTGGTATTTAAGGGCTATAAAACACAATGAGATCTTTGACAGCACTTCAGCAAACTAGGTGTGGTTATAAAGGACCAGCCCATTACATTATGCATGGTCAGTGTGATAGATATACATCGACTCACATCCATTTATTGTGCAATATTTATAGGGATCAAATATGACCAAGGCTACAGATGCACTGAGCAACTTAGTTCAGCTCCTTCTTGGAATGAATCTAACGGTCCTGGTAATCTTTAGCATTGCTCTACACGAGGATGCTGAGTTGTTGCCTTTATGATGATATTGTAAGGACTAATCTAGCTCCTGATCTATGTTAATTTCCTATTGTAGATCCACCAGCCCTTGGCTATCCATCCCTGGACCAAGAGGCTGCTCTCTCTTCCACATGCATGGATATCAGTTGAGTTTTTACCTGTTTGCTCCCTACTCAGTTCAATTAAATGAAGTAAAGAAAACAGAAACAAACTAAACCTCCTGATATTAAGCAGTTTTCCTCTCACAGAAGGTTTAAATGGAGAGGACTGAAAAGTACAAAAGACACAGACCTGCAAGTGACTCTCTGCCTTGCACTGATACCTGTTTCTGCTTTCTGTGAAGTGTCAAGCTGGGCAGAAAAAAATCAGGTGCTTGGTACAGCCTACTGTGAAAATATTGAGTACTGGAAGGAATAGGTTGCTCAATAAATAGGAAGAGTTTACCTAGGCTGGTTTGGATGTGGACTGGACTCCCAGTGATGGAAGGACTGGATGTGCAAGGGAGGAGACAGCACAGTGAAATGAACAGCTGAGAAACAGCCAACAGGACAGACACAGCTTAAAAACTGACAGTCTGAGGCCAACTTCTGACAGTCTGAGGCCTGTCACCAAGTGATTCTGTTGCACACAGTGATTTGTGACACAGTGATTCTGTGTCACAAAACTGACAGTCTGAGGCCAATCACCAAGTGATTCTGTGGCACAGCTACTCAGCAGGGGCAAAGCTGTAACTGGCCCCTTGGGTTGAAGGGACCCAAACTATGACAATGGGGAAGCCAGATCTGAGTGTTTGCAATGGATTGTGAAGTCTCCTCTCTATCAATACCAGGGTTGGAGCCAACCAGGCTGTCCACTCAAGTGATAGTTCTCTGCAGCAACCCATGAAGTCGCTCTAGAGATGGAGCTACCTTACTGCCTAACTGCTCTTCTGACATATCCTGAACTCAGATGAAGGCAGTGATTAAGAAAGAAGCAAATGGAAGCTAGGAAAGAAGATAAGGGCTTGAGCCTCCAACTTCGCAGGACCAGTTTTGTGCCATTTTAATGTGGCACAAGACTGACAGGTGAGGTCCAGCTTTCCACCAACTATTCCAATCCATTCCTCATGCCAGCACAAATGTTTATATAGTCACCAAGATCAGATCTCATTAAAAACCGACAACATCACCACGTGAATGCTTGTGCCAGCATCAGAATGGGAGTGGGAGCACAGCAGATGCCCAGAGAAACTACTCTCTTCTCAATAACTGCCTGAATTTGTTTTATGAACCTGGATGTGTAATTGCAGCTCCAGGTGAAGTACAACACAAAGGCATGACAAACACCTTGACCTCCCAACATGGATGTAAACCAACACCTTTCCATATGTCATTCCAAGCAGGAAAGAAGATTCGCTTTTGACAACCGCACCCAGAGACTGCCAGCCAAGCTTTGCTTGTCTTGAGCCAGCTTGCAAGACAAGGCAAGCAGGAATAGAGCCTGCTGTGAGAATGTGGGGCCTCTTTTCTGTCCTTTGCTTAGATGGAGCTCAAAAGCTCTTACAAAACAATGCCAATAGTAATTTCCTTAGAACCTCCCCCAAAACAACAGGAAAAATAACATTGTTTAGCCTCTGATGTTAAGATGTTTGTTAAGTGTCTTGCTGCTGGTTTGCTCCTTGCTCCATATCTCAGGGCTGGGAAGATGAATACAGCAGTCACTCAGTTTAATACTGCTGGTTTTGTTTAAGATGTCAGCCACAAAAGCACTGTAGCACGTGTTGGACTTGTATCCTCCATTATTCCTTGCCCTGTGCATACTACTAAGCAAAAACCCATCAACCTGATCTCTTCAACATGTAGATATTGTATCGAAGACACAAACCAGGGAAATCAGAAGGATGAAGAGAAAGCAAAGAAACCCTCACTCAAAACAAATAGAAGCAGCAGTTTGAACAAGGATGTGGGAGAAAAGTCTTATTTCCAGAATAGAAGGTAAGCATCTTTCCTTCCATCATTCCCACTGTTTTACACTTCAACAAGATGATGTTAATTTTAAACAACAATTCAAGGATGAAGTGGCACAGCATGTAATTTATTTAAATTAATCCTGCTTGGAAAATGTCAGCATGTTTTCTAGCATTGCCATGTTTTCATTTATGGAATAGGGCAATCAAAAGCTTCCAGGTTATGCACAAGGTAATCACTTTGCATTAACAGATCTTACACTTTGTACTTCTGGCATACTACTCACACAGTATCAGCTTTCCTGTCTAAGCAATGGACTACTACTGCTGAGTAACGGCTTAGAGGCTCTTCAGAACATAAAAAGGGAGGAAGAACTTACTGTGAGAGATGTGTGGCCCCTGACCTACTGCTTATTAATGGATGGAGAGTTTAGTAATCAAAAGGCTTGGATGCTATATCTGGCACAGAGGTGACTGGAACAGCCAGTCCTTCTGATTGTACCTTGTTTAAGATCTCTATGCTAATGGTCGACTGTCTCCCTCTGTGCTGCCACTTGGCAAGGCCATGAGCTACCTACCCATGTGCTCTTCTGCTGGGTGAAAAGACCACACCATGGGAAACCCACTGCTGCAAATCACAAGGCAATCTGCATTGTAATTCATGCTGCTTTAAGAGAGGAAACCTTTGCACATGCCTTTTCCTTTGACTTCTTCTCTTCCAGGGCCACTTTACATCCCATCCTAGCAGCCACAAAGATTCAGCTTCTCTGCTGGGAGAAGACAAGATCTGGCACTATGAAGCCATGCCCCATACACTATGCTGTGGGCATGACATGGGACCAATAGTCAAGGCTGAATATTATCACCCTCTTTAATTTTAAGCATAACATCTGTTTGTAATATTAACCTACAGTCTCTTCTCCCCTTTGTGACAGCCAACTTGTGAAATTCTGAAGAGACTGAACAAGGCCAATAAAAATTTAATGGCAGTGACAGCTTTATTCTCAGATCTAACAAATAAAAACCCTTACCCCAGTCTCAGATCTCAGGCAAAGAACTAACAAAAAATCCCAAAGCAAAATAAAGAAATGAAAAAGAAGAATATTTCCAGCTATGAAAAATATTGTCACTGATTTGGAAGTTAAAGGAGTTTTTATTTGGCTTAGGATAACAACCTTTCCCGATCTGCACAGGGGAACTATTTGCTAGAAAGCAGCATTTTTTTGATTAGCTTTCAAGCAGGGAGCTTTTCTGTCCTTAATTCTAGGAGACGAGGGAAGCATTATAAATAAGGTTGAAGCTAGGCAGCACCTATGTCCAGTGATCATGATTTCATTTAACCTGGAACACTCTGTTGAATACACCCTATAGAAAGTCGTAAAACAAGCAGATCCACCCCACTCACTTGCTAGAATTTGCTGAAATGATGAATATCACTGAAAGCAGAGAAGGATTTATGTTATCAGTCCAAAATTATGTTTCACAGGATAAAGCAGAGAGGGCTCCTCCTGAATGCAGTGTCTTACTGCCTGGTTTGAGATGAAACACTAATCAGAGGATGTGCTAAGTGGCTCAAGGGAAGGCAAACAGGATGGAAAACCTGCCCCTCCTCTCTTAAATACTTCTGCTGTTACAATTTATCCCAGCTCAGTGGTGACTAAAAAGTTGCCCTGTGGCTTTGGTAAAATAAATGGAGATCAGATTTGTTCTTTGGGCATCTCAGTCTATACCCACAAACTGAGCCACAGCACATTTCAGTAAGCAAGTGGAGACAAAACTAAAAGAGAATGACATTGAAGTATGGACATGAGGACATTCGTTCAGGAGGGCTCAGCCTCTGCCTGACAGTCCACACACAGACTGGAAGAGCTCAGCTGGAAGAGTGCTGAATCCCACATCTCAGTGGCTGCAACTCCCACAGTTTTCAGACTCTCAAAAGCTAAGTTTTGTAACATGGGGTCCTGGGACACCTCCCCATAGCAGATCAGACCTCGACCAACACCTGCCCTCCCCTCCTGTTTTCATCTCTGTAAGTTACACACGGGTTTAACAATTTTGGTACGGTTTCACAATGAATAGTTAATATGTGCATGGTTCCCACACCACCACTTTTATATCAGGATAAAGCTCCTGTGGGATGTGAGGCTGTGCTAGCAAACATTCCAACATCCTTCCCTCGGTCCTACAGACTGCCCCAGGCATCTGCTAAAATCCACGGCTGGAAACAAAATACAGGACTAAATGGATCTGTTGCTTGATCAGCTTTACATCCCTCGTATCAGAAGCTCATGGCTGTAACAGAAGTACTAACAAATCTTATTTCAACTGAGTCTGCTCCTGCCTCTCTCTGCTATCACATAGGCTAGGGAAACCTCTCATTTGCTTCAGTTCAAGGGCAGGTTGGGTTGGCTTTGGCCACCAGTGGATATGGCAGTGGAGGGCAAGGTGCAGATGGCCACTGAGGTGTGTTCAATCACTCCTGCACCACCAAAAAGGGAATGTATGCCTGTGGCCTATGTCAGAGAGAAACCAATGCACTTCAAGAAATGGCCAATAAGCTAAACACAAAAAAGAGCTTTTCCACCAATCCAGGTACTACGTACTTTTTCAAATAAATAAATATTATAATTATGTATAATAATATTATACATTTTATATCTGTTAATTCAAATATATAAACCCAAGAGTTCATTGCTGCTCACCTCTCATCCACACACAGTAAGTTTCCTTCTCTCTGAAGGCAGAGACAGGTATTGGAGCCTATCTTATTCAGTCACTCTATACTCAGCTTCACTTATTTCTTCCTAGTCTTGCTAGCTTAGAAATGACATCCTCTGCTTAACTCTCCCATCCTTCAAAAGGGCCAGAGATGGAGATGGCCCCATTTGAAAGGCAAAACCTGAACATCATTGTCATTTTAATTAATATCCTGCAGAGGCACCAAGAAAAGCAAATAAAAAAGGAGGAAGGAAAATAAAAATCAAAACAAAATTAGGTCAATCCTCTTTCCAGAGGGATCTTCTGCAGTCAGCCCAGGGACCCTCTACTCCCCACATCTCACACTGCACTCGCACCTTACTGAAGCTTGGCATCGCACCTCCACCCTCCTGCCGTGGGGGAACAGACAGCCTTGGAAGGGGCAGAACTCAGTCCTGTTCTACACCACCAGTAATCTGACACTGTCTTTAATGAGATTATCTCCTATCCCTCTCTCCTCCCTCCCCCTACACAAAAGAAACCCTTTTCAAGGCTAGTGCTGGTTACTTCTACCCAGGGAGGGTTATGCTACTGAATAATATGTGCTTTTTTTTCTCCCCCATGTTATTTCTGTCCCTAAGCGTTTCTCATTTTCCTCATTCTTATGCTTTTCCCTCCCTCCTGGCATTAATAACATGTAGAATGATTTCAGATGCTGGTCTCAGCGTGTTTTCAGAGGCACAGCTTTGGACAGAAAACGTCATCTCTCTGAGAGAGGGAGCTGGAGAGGACATCTCCTGTGATCCTGCTCAGCCCTCCCATAGCCGCGGGGACCACCAGCATCCCCTGTGGAGCCATCAGGTTCCCCATCCCATCAGCCTGCGAATGCTAACAGGCACTTAATTGTGGTGATGGGCAGAAGAGAAGAGGGGAAAAGGCAGGCAGTTTTTATATGGGAACAGAGAAGGACCATGTTTAAGGACACTGGCACAAGTGATGTGCCTCAAACAACAGTGTCAGATGCTCAAGGGAGAGGTGGGCAAGAAATACGATCACAAGAGAGCATTAAGAAAACACTAGGATAAGTAGGGTAAGTGAAGATTTGTATGAAGAAAGTCCCTTGTAGGATAGGAGAGAACATGGGAAGGGACTAGTTCAGGTGTATGAAGTAATTACATGTCTCTTAACCAGTGATACTGCTTTCACATGAATGCTATCAGGGATTTTGAGACTGCATGCTGCTGTTTGTTGCTGGAGCTGTGTCCTGTTGGGGTGAAAGCTTAGTGTAGAGCCCTCACCACTGGCACCTAGGCTGGTCCTAGCCTCAAGCATGCAGGGTATCCCAGCCCAACTTGAGCAGCTCTGCTGCAACCCCCTACCTACATTACCTGCTGCTGCTGGCAAACTCCCTCCAGTGCATTACAGAACCTTGCTGGCACAACCAGGGTGGGCATTTGTGGGTGTTTTCTGCTACAGTGATGTCATTTCACAAGGAATGTGAGGAAACTCATCTATCCTTCCAGACACACAGAGTTTAAAGGGAAAGGACATTTGGGTTATGTCTTAACAGTAGAGCGAGGGGCTTGTCAGAACAAATAGCACAGAATTAACGACTTCTACTTGCAAACCTGACTGGATCAGCTAGTTTAGCAATCAGATTTCATGAACACTGGGAAGAAGAGTTTGGGTGCTAATGGAAATGGGTTAGAGACAATGTTTGAGAAAGACTCAAAGTTAACTTGGCTGCAAAGACAGTTCCTAAACTTCCTACTATACCAAACATAAGGAAACACACACTTTACACAGAAACCCGCTAAAATCTTAGAGGTCTTATTTTCATAGAGTGAACATGTGCAACTCCACAGTCAAAAAGAAAACACCTGTGTGGGTAAAAAGGCTCTAAGCTTTTAATCTTACACTCACATGTTGCTCTGTGTATTTTTACATACCTGAGCCTCTTTTTAACCGTCTTCTTGCAAGTTTAATTTGATCCTGAAGAATCTGGACCCAGTCCCTAGGACCAGGCAGTTTATCCACATGGTTAGCAGTGCAGTATTTTTCTGTAAAGACTGAAATAAAAAGATACCATCTTTTTGAAGTGTTCCACCCGGATGGACAAAAGGAGACTGGAGAGGATTTGAAACAAAATACAGCAAATTAACCACTCATCAAAAAGCGTTTAAATGGCCAAATCTGGGATTGAAAGAATAAAGTCCAACTCAGCATTTCATGAGTTCATCATTCAGAAGTCAATTGTGTGTATAAATATCACAATAATACCATAGTTACTCCTTACAAAAGCCTATTCCAGAGAAACAGTCTACACCTGAGCTCTTCCATTCACGAATTTCACACAAAAACATCATAGAAGAATGACAGTGTACTTTGAAAAGAGTCTCCAGATGTGGCAGGCACTTGTAAATGCTGCCTCCCATATGGTACAAGGACAGAGTTGAAGATTTGCTCACTCAGTGGCCTCTTGGTCATGTTCCTAAGGCTTCAGGCAAACAGATGACAGATGGAAAACCTGCCTCTGTGCAAACCTTTACAGTTTTCATACTGCCAAACTAACAGAATTTTTATAAAGCTACTAAAGAAGCCATTTTTGAGAAAAAAGAAATAACCTATAGGTCCAATGCCATATTTGGTAAAAATGCTAAACAGGGGGTAAACGTTATAGAATCATAGAACCACAGAATGGTTTGAGTGGAAAGGACCTTAAGATCATCCAGTTCCAACCCCCCTGCCATGGGCAGGGATGCCTCACACTAGACCTTGTCACCCAAGGCTCTGTCCAACCTGGCCTTGAACACTGCCGGGGTGGAGCATTTACCACTTCTCTGGGCAACCCATTCCAGTGCCTCAGCACCCTCACAATAACAAACTTCTTCCTTATATTCAGTCTAAACTTCCCCTGTTTAAGTTTGAACCCATTATCTTTAATTCCGTATTTATGGCAGCTTCAGCAATGTCATACCCAAAATACAGGATTATAAATGGAATAAAACTGATGCAATTGATTTTCATCACACAACTGAGAGGCGTGCAAATAGAGCAGAAATAGAAAAATAATGCATTATTTCTGTTGGCATTGCTATTGTAGTCCTGCTCAGAGGTCTCAGAGCCCAGTGTCCTCTTATGACTGGGAAACAAAGAGAGAAAAGTGGTCCCAGATGAAGGAATGTGTAAACCTTGAGGATGAATGTCACACAAATGGGATGGGGAAGCATGAAACAACAAAAAAGACAATTTCAGCATTTTATGCACACCCTCTGAAGCAGTGCCAGCTGGTCAGCATAAGGGGACTGAAAGTAATCCCAGCCTCCAAACTCTGAGCATGTTAAGAGCTTCACAAAACCACTGCATGAAAGGCAATAGCAATACTTCCCTCTAATCTCTCAAGTCTGATCAGCAAGGATGTCAGACCAAATGTGAGGGCTTCCCAGAGAAGTCAATACAGCTCCTCACATTGCCAGTGTCTGATTTGCAACAATTATGGTCTCCCTGAAAGCAGAAATAATGCTTCCCTTCTGAATCCATATGGTACCTGACACAACAGGAACCTGAAAGACTCCTCCTTACTTCAGACATGCAACTGCAGCTCCCGCCTGTGACCAGGGCATGGGGACAACCTGTGACATGGGGCTGTATCCAGTGCTGCAAGTGCCTACAGTGGGAATTACAACTTTAGTTGCCCACTGTTGCCTGCATAGGAAGCCAGAGCCTGGCCATGTTGGAGAGCCAATGTGTTAACCTGCTTCTCTAACTTGCTGCTTCTTCTGAATGAAAGTCAAAATATTGCTCAGTATGTGGTTAGGAAAACACCAAGGCAGGCAAAAAGGAATGGGAATGCACTAGGAAGGAGGCAGGAGAAGTGGGACCTCTGCTTTCTAGTCCACCTGAGCTAACAACCCCTCTATTGTAGAATCGCAGACTGGTCTGGGTTGGAAGGGACTTTTGAAGCTCATCCAGTTCCAACCCCCTGCCATAGGCAGTGACACCTTCCACTAGAGCAGGTTGCTCTCAACCTATTCATTCCCTTGTCTGCACTGATACTGGGGTCTATTTCCCGACCCAGCAGTAGGACCTTGCACCAGGCCTGTGGAACTTCAGGTTCACATTACGAGCACTCCTCAAGCCTATTGAGGATCCTCTGGATGCCATCCCTTCCTTCTTGCAAATCAACATCACCACTCAGCTTGGTGTCATCTGCAAACTTGCTGAAGGTGCACCAGAAACCACTGTCTGTGTCACTGCTGAAGATACTAAATTGTATTGGTCCCAGTATGGACCCCTGAGGGTCACATCACACTTTATGTGAAAGATTGATGCAACTCCAACTCACAAGGGGACCTGACTGCCTGAGAGAAACACTGCAACTCATTCAACAAGTGCCACTGCACCCCCAAGGTCAGAAGAGGATTTCTCCCTGGCTAATCATCCTGTCACAGGAGCCTTAAATTACTTATAAGGACAGTAGTTAAAATGTTTTCAGACAGGAAGAGTGATTTCCAAGCAAACAGACCCCTCCTTTAAGTTCTCTGCTAGGTTTTGGCATGATTGTAGCCTTTTTATCCCTGTAATGGAAAAGAACTTAAAGTACCAGTAAAGGGTATCTGGGCACATGGCAGAAGAATGTCCTAATGACAATAATGCAAACAAGATGATGTTGTTCTTGTGGAGGTTTCATACTGACTCAGTTATTTATTGGAATAAATGAAACCACAGTGTCCTATAGCCCAGCTCTTGGGAGGGAAGAAGGGTGCTATTGGAACCAGGCTGAGGAGAGATCTACAGGACGTCAGCCCTTGGCATCTTACTCCATCACAGATTGCAGGGATGGGCTCTCCTATCAGGAATCAGGCACTAGCACTTGGGCAGTACTGTAAATACCAATAAAGATCACTGTTACTACAGTGGTACCCAGTAGTACCATCAGAGATGAAATTTATCTGTTGGAACTACAACTCCCCCCTTTCTTCTCCCAGACTCAAGGGAAGAGGTTAAACCAAGCCTCAGAATTTGCTCAATTACAAGCTTAGCTCCTGAGAAACATTGATCTCTGCAGTGGGTGATGATGCTATTTAAACAGTGCTGCTGCATCTACCGAAAAACATTGCTTTTATCGCAGTGCTGCTCAAGTTAGAGTTTGTTGGGGGTTTTTTCCTAAGTAATTTTGAACTCCTTTTCCTTCCATTTAACTTATTTATGAAATCATTTAAGGAAGAATGAGATACAGACAGAGGAAATTCACCTTCAGATTCCTGAAGATTACTGAGCTCAAGAAAGGAAAGTATAAGAAAGTGTTCGTGATTTAAACCTAATGATAACTGTAAGAAAGTCACCAGCAACTCTGTGTTAGGACTATGACATAGCCACAATATAGACTTTATCACACAACTGCACAAGTTGAAAGGATCATTTGGTAGTCTCCATGTCCATCCTGCTGCTCAGAGCATGGCCAACCAGATCATGATGCTTTGGACTTGGAATATTTCCAAGGATGGAGATCCTGCAGCGTTGTTCAACCACCCTTACATTGAAAAAGCTTTTTCTTGTATCTCGTGGAAATTTTCTATGCGTCCAATGCTTCTTGTGCCCCTGAGAACAGTCCAACTCCATCTTCTCCACACCATCTGTCATCTTCTCTAGGTAGTTGTGGACAGCCATAAGGTTTCTCCTGAATCATCTTCTCTTCCAGTTACCTCTGCCTTTCCTCGCACTTCACATAAGTAAGTACTTCATGACTTACCTGCTTCAACACCATAAGTCTTGGTGGGTCTCCATTGGACTCAAGCCAGTATGTCAGTGTCTTCCTTGCATGGGGAGAGAGGGCCACAGAGGTGGTTGCAAAAGATTCCCTGCCTTCTTTCGCTGTCTATCAACTTACTGAAGCTCTTCTCATTGCTAAGGCAATCCTAAATTGGCAATCTGTATCTCAGGACAAGTCACAGCCTGTCTTTTGATAAGCTGGGTATTTTCCCTGCTATCTCAGATTTCTACAACACAATCCAGTTCAGAACCTCTGGCCTAATACTAGTTCTTTGTATGTTGTGATTGGAGAGTTTGAAGGTACATGCATTCTTCTGGAAGTGAGAAACATTGACTGCTAAGAACCCCACCCAGCACAGGGTCCTCACACTGACTTAGGAAATCTGCTTCTACAAGAGAAGGACCACCACCATTCTTACAAGCATCAAGCTCATCTCAGTCCCAGTCTTATCTTCCTCCATCTCCTCCCGATCCAGCCATCAACAGCTCAACTATTTACAGAGCGGGCACAATCAGACACAGTGCAAGTCCCAGACTTCTGGCTGAAGATGATCAGTTACATTGTCACTGTGTTTTCCAGAGGATCAGTTACATTGTCACTGTGTTTTCAAGAGGTCTCTGCACCTCTGCTATCCGGAAAAGAAAAACAATTACCTTATAGGAACATTGAGTTTCCAACCTTCCAGCCTGACTTCACAAACTGGGATCACTGGCTTAAAATTAACACAAGCTCTCCTGGTAGAAGTTATTTTTAACAACTGAATGAAAGGGAATAAAAATAAGACTGCATATTTTAATAGACTTAACACACGTCAGAAATTCTAATCCCCTTACACTCTCTGTAGCTGAGAATATGTTCTAATTCCACACATGAAAGAAAGCAAAACCCATACCTTTTATTGCACCCACAATATTTTGGTCTAGTCCTTTCCGGTTGTCATTGAGCCCTCTTTTCCTTTTGCCATTTGGTAAAGAGTTAGCCAAAGTCTTGTCATCAAAAAATGCACAGACCAGCTTCCTAAAGAGCAGACTTCCTGAGCGAGTATAGTTTGATAATATAGAGTCCAGCTGAGATTTCGGCATGAAGACGTCAAAGCCTTCTGCAAGTTGCACTTCTGGCTACCAAAAGAATACAAATGTTTTAATTAAAGGAGCATTCAAAGATGTAATTTTACTTCAATCATGCACTGGTGAGACTTCACAATCACTTAATCAAACCCTGAATCTTTTGCCAACTATTCAGTACCACGGCAGCCTACTTCATTGAAATCAAACCCCATCAGTGAATAAGCACTTTAAAAGGCAAATCAAATAATCATACTCATGTCTAGCCACTGTAATAGGTGACAATTACTGACATTATTTCTAAGCATGCAGCTAACAAAAAGAACAGAGATACCTTTCAATATTGGATAATAATGACAAACCGGAGGATCATCCCAGAGCACTATTCCTATGCAATGATTTCTGGATATTTATCTAACCATTTTATGGACTTGTTTCACTGCCAACTGATGGGAACGAGTGGGCTGTGGGGCAGCCAGGCACTTCCAAGAAGCACAAATGCAGGGCTACTGACTGACTGTTCCACGTGGGCTTCCAGCACAGACACAGCCCATAGTAGATGATGAGTTTGAGACTGCTTTTGGAGTCAGCACCTGCTGATTGTCCATGTTCCCCCCTTTTCCACATTCCCAAAATGCAACCTTAGAAAAGAATGATGTTAGGTAGACAGCTTATTTCAGCACAGTGGGAAATCACAGGAATTTACACAACCACTGGAAAATGAGATGGAAGGGACGAAGAGGAAACAAAACCATCCCGTATTTCACAAGAGTCTCAAGTGCATTGTGGGCCAAAGCAGACAAAGTCCTTCAAGGAAGTCCCCCTATTAAGAGTCTTTTTGCTGCCCCTGTCTGTACATACCAGAAATTACACAATCAATATTTGCAGTATTTTCTTCTGTGACTACACAAGATGTCTGTATGAAATAATTATGTATCTAGAATGGAGATACATCAGGAATAAACTACACTTTTTCAGGTATTATGTGCAAGTTGGGGGGAAGAGGATAACAGTGGTCATGTGACGTGAGGAAATAAGCTTGCTCCTAATAACTTGCTCTTTTTTCCCCCCTCATGAAAATATATCCATCAGTGGTGGTATGTTTTCAAAGCTATTTACAGAGCAAAAGCAAATACCATCTCCCATCAAATCACCTGCAAACGTCTTGAGTCTAGACAGAAGAAAGGGCTGCCAATCTCCAGAGAGTTTGGCTGTGTAACTCTTTTCTCATGGATGTTTAAAACCCAGTATCAAGAGAGATACAGCAAGCAGCATATTTTCAAAGCATATTCTATCACTGGCTATGATTCTATGTTATGCATGTGTATTTTGCAATAAAACTGGAGATTACAATGCTTTTGGAAGCCAGGATGAAGGATTCTTAAATATTCAGATAGCAATTAAAATCTAAAAAGCATATTTCTCAGCTTGTTCTAGTTGAGAACATTCAAAAGGCTGGATCCAGCAAAACAGAGTTACTTTATTTGACATTTGACAGTCTTCTGATGTAGGTGGATTTTTAACATGTTACTTCTGAAGTTTCTGGTGACAGGAATGATTTTCAGAAGTAAAACACATGGGCCAAGTTTACAACTTGGGAAAGATTCTACTTCATAGTAATTAAAGCACAGAACGTAGTTGTCATGGTGATGAAGGTATACTGTCCTATTCTGCTATTTGGGTCTTGGGCCTCATGATAGTGGTCTAAGATAACCTCGATCATACAAAATGCCTTGGGCAGACAAACAAACATTCACGAGTCACAGAAACACAGAGTCACAGAATAGTTTAGGTTGAAAAGACCTTTCAGTCCAACCATTAATGCAACATTGCCAAGTCCATGTCCCTGAGCACCACATCTACAAGTTTTTTAAACACCTCCAGGGATGGTGACTCCACCTCTGCCCTGGGCAGCTTGTTCCAATGCCTGACTGCCCTTGGAGTGAAGAAATTCTTCCTCATCTCCAATCTAAACCTCCCCTGGCACAGCTTGAGACTGTTTCCTCTGGTCCTATCACTTGTTACTTATGAGAAGAGACTGAACTCACCTCACCCGATCATCCTGTCAGGCAGTTGTAGGCAGCGATGAGGTCCCCCCTGAGCCTCCTCTCCTCCATCTGACCCCCCCAGGTCCCTCAGCCGTTTCCCATCACACTGTGCTCCAGGCCCTGCACAGCTCCGATGCCCTTCTCTGGCCCTGCTCCAGCACCTCAATGTCTCTCTTGCAGTGAGAGGCCCAGAAATGAACACAGGATTCCAGGTGCAGCCTCAACAGTGCCCTGTGCAGGGGGATGATCACTGCCCGGGCCCTGCTGCCACACTGGTGCTAATATAACAACTACAAGCAAGTTACCACTGTAGTAACTTTTCTGACACCTCCTGCTTAAAACCCCAAAGCCAGGAGGATCATAAGGCCCTGCTCTCATGGTCTGTATTTTGCTGTTATGCTCCATGGGAGATTTCCTTCCTCCCTGAGCTCACCTTAGGAGACCCGTGCTATGCTTTGAAGAGGTGTAACCCCCCACTAATACAACTGTAAAATACACTTCAGACCTTACCAGTGAACCAGCATGGAGGAGTCAATATTATTTCAGCTTTGACTATTTTGTTCTTAATATAGGAATCAATTTATATGTCAGTGAAATAATTTGAAGGCAAAACACTGATTTATTCTTGCTTTCCTTCAGTAGTAAACTGTTTTTCAATCAAACACCTAATTGAACTTTATGATCACTTTGAATGCAATTTCTCAAAAGGAAAAGCACTTGTTAGCAGATAATGATCATGGCATAAGGAACTGGTGGGTAAACTATTCATGTATAATAAAATAAATAAGACCTGAATGCCAAAGGCTTTTGCTGTGCTAAAATTAACAGGCAGTGAATTAGATTTAATCCTAGACATTTTAGTAGGTTGTACTACCCAGATTAGAAACGATTAGGTTATAAGTGAAATACTATAACAGTAAAAAGCAGGTTCTGTGATTCATGGCCCAGATCAAGAGTTGATCTCACAAAGACTTTTTACACCTCTGTAAGTAGCAGTATTTCATCTCAGCATCCGAACTGGTTGCTTTGGTTTCGGTAGCCTCAATTTTATACCCATTAAACAGATTTTCCTTAAAGTTCAATAAATGTTTTCAAAACAACAGCAGTGGCAGTGCTGGCATATGACACAGCACACACTAGAAACAACTCATGCGATATTCTCAGAGGAACATTTAGTTATGGTGCTGTGTAAAATGTCCTTCATTTTTTTTTCAGGCATGCTGGTCGTGAGCACACTAGAGATGCCTTGGAATAAATAGGAAAAGATAATACTGCCATTCATTGTGAAAGAAGAAGTGACTTTCTTCAGCCATCTCTCAGTGTTTAAGGTCACATTTTATTTTCGCTGCTAAATATATCTATTTTCAGAATTCAACTGTTTTCTTTCCAAAGATGAAACAAAATCAATTTGTTTGTCTCAGGCTTCTGGCTCTGTAAATTCAGTCAAACAACTACTGTGGCAAGCAGGGGCCAAAGCAGGGGAGGGCAGATGAGGACCTGATTTATGAGCCACATGTTTTCTCTTCTTTTTTTTTTCCTTAGGTCAAATTGGCACCTTCAAAGAATTGTGTCCAGAGATAGAACACATTCATAAAGCCAGATTACATTCCACTGCAAGCACAAAACTCTTTTCAAACCCATGTTTCAAGCTGAAAAGAGTGCCACAAGCAAGGAAAAATTATAAGCACAAATTGTGCGCTCGAGATAAATTACCAGTCCCTCCCCAAACCATTCCCTCAAACATTATTAAGCATGATATTACAAAAGGAAAACCTCTGAAAAAGCCTCAAACTAGTTACTCGGTATTGCTACACAGACTATACGGCATGAGCCTGCAATCTAATTAGTGGTGCGGTTTGCATCTGTATAACTGAATTAGCATGACTGCTCTTTTTCATTATTAGTTCCCTTTTCCAGAAAGGTAGAATATTATCTGCTGCATTGTTTTCATTTACGCTTATTGATAATTAATTTAATTATGTTTTTCTAGCTCATCATACTTGGGAAATTGGAAACCACCTGCTCAAAATTAAAAATATATTAGAGAAATTAATGATTGGCTTACTCAATCAGTGGACTGGTTCAGATGGCATCACTTTGGCCATTAAACAAAGCCAATCAGCCACCAGATACATGAAATTTCTATCAATGTGTATATATTATATGAACCAAGAGAATATGCTTATTGCAATTTTACATGCAAAAGGTACATATTTTTTTAGAGTGGCAAATTTTGGACCCTTTAATCACAATGACATCACCAACAAAGTCAAGGCCCTCATTCAGTATCCACAGCAATGAAGACCAAATAACCATATTCAGCAAAGACTGAAGTATGAACTTTATAGAGGTGAGGAATCCCCTGAAGCCAGTGGGACCAGCCAGGCATGAGACACAGCACATAAATACACCTTGGCAGGATAAAGGCATAACTGTAGACTACATGCACTCATCAGCAAATGACGGGGTTGTGAACGGTTTATACACAAAGCACTTTTCACAGCTCCTGATCTCATGGTGGCTCTTGGCATTAAGAGGGATGAAGAACAAGTTTCCACTGCAAGCTCAAACAACAGGCAGCCTTGAACTCAAGGGAGAGCTACACACTCATGAAAGCTGAAAAACAAACCCCAAACCTTTGTAATCAGCACTCTTTGAGACAAACCCTACTGTCTAAACCTACTCAAGATTTGCTTGTTTAACAAAATGCAGGAATACACATCAACCTGCCTTGAGTACTCATCCTACTGAATGACTTTTAAAATCCTGTGATCCCACTTATTAAAATATTAACTTACATCTGAGGAAGCTGATTCAAGGATAATTCCGAATCCTGAAACAGGGGTCTCTGGTTTTAAGGGGGTTTCATCTGCTGGTAGACTTGATTGTTCCAAGTTTGCTGATAGCTTCTTTTCATTCTCTGCAGGGCTGGGTTTCTTATTCATGGCAATTGGTTCAACAGTTTTGAGGGGCAGTTTTTTCTTTTTATTTCTCTTTCTTGATACTGTTGACTTCTGTGCACAAATCAGAGGAGCAGGAGGCTGCTGTCTGTTTTGAGTCCCAACTGAATGAAAGAAAGCAAAAGCACATGTACAACCACACAGATACAGCATTAAACTACTGACATACTGAACTTATCCTCTAGATATGCGGTATGGGTTTCAGGGCTGTTTGTGCATGTGAAACAGTTACATTTTATCACCTTTGCATAATTTTCCAATCTGTACAATGGGGAAAATGACACTGAGCTCCACTGTGAGGTTTTCCAAGACACACTGATGAATAGCGCATTAGGAAAACTAGGAATACATGGTTCTTTTTCCTAGTGACCAACTTAGGTTTGGTGACACAAAGGACTTGAGCATCTTTTCCTGATAACGTCAAATAATACAAGTGCTACTGCAATTACAGTTATTTTTCCGAATGCAGTTACCAAGTTAATTAGCTCAGCAAGAACATTTCAAGTACCATTATGTCAAGAACAAGTGAAAACACTATTAAATAGTTTAATTTCTGGGGAAAAAAGTAACCCAAAGTTGCACCAGTTTGTTTCAGTCAGGCACAGAAACTGACAGGTCATGTGCTACGTCTGAAATCTAAGAGAACAGACTTTATCAGTATCTTGCATTTTCCACAATCATTTGCACAAATGAAGGCACCAATCCTGAACCAGTACCAATGCAAACAAGTCCACCAGCAGAATGCTCTGCAGATACAATTACGTATCTGGATGAATCAGGAAGATGGAGGTCAAACCAAAAATGGCCAAAAAGTGCTACACATGCAAATCAAACTCACTCCAGCTAGGAAGCGAACTACAAATTGTCATCTATAAAGCTTGAGGAGAAACCCAACCCTTGGAATACTGTTTATTAAAAGATTTCTGGGACATTTCATTTCTGGCAAGGATTTACAAGACTGTAATTTGGAGTTTCTCATTTAGACAGAAGGGTGTTTGAATCCTAAAATAAGTGATTACACTTTCACTTACATGTTTGCATTTTAGGGTTTTTTGCTTTTAGCAATACATGCGCCAAACAGTGTTTTTTCTCTCTGCAGAACCATCATTTCGTGCCTACCAGAAAATATGAATCAAGAGATCCACTAATTAACAAGGTATTTACACTCTAGCTACATAATAAATAAGAAATGTTCCTGCTATTGAGGAGCCAGCTCTTCTGGCATAACCTCCAGTTCTGTACCTCTCACCCCTAAGCTATTTTTAATCATGTACATAATTTCAATGAAATCAGTGCAACTGTGCAAAGAATTCCTTGTCCCAGCAATGATTGCAAAACATGCGCTTCTTTGCAAATCAGTGACTTTCAGAATAGCATTTTTACGCATGTCAACTGATATTACAAAACCTGTCTGATCCTTCCTGTCACTCACTGAAACACTATACACCATGTAGACAAGGAGTTTAGTCAGCCCTTCACTCCACCCATCTGCAGTTAATTACTCAACTCCCTTTTCTTAGAGGTCTTATCCAGCACTCTAAAAGAAAAATCTCCATGGCTCCACTCCTCATCGCTCGCAATGGAAATCTCCAATGTCTCCAACTTCTCATCAGCATTAACACTAATGTTTATGAAGCCTGTGATAACCTACCTAACTCTTAGCTGTCATGCTCTTGTCATCTCCTTGTCTCTAGTGCCTTGTGCTGCTCTGTTTCAGCTCCTAAACTAGCAGAAAACTTGGACTCAATAGTTTTTCCCAATGAACACCTTATTGCTGGTTCAGGCAGTAGAAGGAACTGGTAAACCAGCCTGAAGAAGGGTGGAGGCCACAACATGCAGCAGCTAGCTCAGTTGAGGCTACCACGGAGCTGTAACTTGAAAGATCTTTGAAGTGTTATACAATAACTTTAAGCGGCCTTCCAAGTTTCTTTCCTTACCCCTAAGATTAATGAACTGGTAAGCAGCTAACAGGTAAAGCAGCATTTTGCACCACTGTAAAAACACACCCTGAGAACAAACTGGGGATAGTTGTAGTATATTGATGTACCCACTCAGTTGTCACCAGGAATAAATTTATTCTCATTAGGAATAAATCACATTACATTTATTTATTTATTTTAGCTTAGAGGATTCCCACAGGTAATATTCCACATTACAGGTAAGGATCTGAGAAGTAAAAATGACATTTCCGAGAAGCTTGTGAAAATTTGACTTTGAGCAATGTGTCAAGAAAGCAGGAAACAGCTCAGGTTTTCCTGAGTCTCCACATACAGTTCTGTCTTACTAGACCATTCCCCCTAAAAGAAGATCATGGAACCATAGAACAGTTTGGGCTAGAAGGGACCTCCAAAGACCATCTACTACAAGCCACTCGCAATGAGCAGGGTCATCTTCATTTGAGATGCTTGTCATGGATAGGCATGTCTGGGACCAGCCATTGTACCTGCTTGAATCTGAATCAATTTTCGCATGGTCTTGAGCTCCTGAAGGATAGCCTGCAGGGTTGACTGGCAATTACATGTACAGCAGTTTGGTCCAATTGATGAATTCATCACTGGGATTTCTCCTGAAAGAAAGTGGAATCAAATGGGGGAGAGAGGATGTAACCCACAAAAACCACCCAAACAATGATTATGAGCAGGCATTTGAAAGTATTATCAATACAATAGATCATGAAATTGGATCCAAAGCAAGAAGCAAATGATTTTCAACATGGTCCCTTTTAAGAGGAAGGGACCACTAGTTTTTATTCAATTACTAACATGTGCAATTATATATAGTAGGGAATGCAATGTTACGTGGGCTGAAGAAGACTGAGTGTGAATACAATGCACTCTTCACAGCAGGGCACTCTATTGTCAGGCTAGTTCATCTTGAATAGCAGTAGCACCAAACCTCATTATAAACATACTCACTTTATCACATACACACAAAAAAGCCCATCTCCTGGAACACCCTTACAGAGAATGAAGACAGACGGCATAATGAAGGTTTACGCTGTACAGTAAATGAGGGCCTAAGAATTTTAAACTGCTTGAATGTCACATGTGATACTTAACCATGTGAAGAATTGAGAATGAAAATGAAACACCCTATTCTAAGGGAAAAATTCCCACAAAAAAAAAAACCCAAACAATACTCTCCCAAAACAAACTGGATGGAAAAGAACCACAGCAAGGAAAGCTTTCAAATTTGCTTTTCTGCTTCCTAGGCTGGGCTTGTTTTCTGTCACGTTTACCAGCACTGCGACCTACAAGATGGACTTTCCATAGTTTTTCTTTGAAAATGAATAGATTCAACAGGTTCTTCTTTTCCAGTAATTCTTACAGTGTTTATCTGAATTTACATACTTCTAGTTCTAGCCCTTAGCAGTGCTTTTATTACTGCCTTGCTTTCCAGAAGCTTTGCACTGTAGGCCCCAAATTAAGACAGGCTGTAACAGCTGGGAGATTTCAAGCTTTACCAGAATAGTTGTATCCTGCATGTTAGTTTAAAATAGTTATATCCTTAGCTTTACTGCTGCAAATAAAACATTCAACAGAACACCTAGCAGTATCTGCTTGAATCTGATGCCAGTTGGGATGCACACCACTTCATTTCCAAGTGTGCTTACAGTCATTTAAATTGATGGCTGTTTTACTGCTCATCAAAGTATGCAAGAAGAGGGATGATCATTTTACGAAGATAGGTACAAATGAATCTAACAAAAATCATCTTGCTTGGTGTCTCATGTGGTGGACTTCAGAGTGTATTTCCCTTTTTTTCCCATAGCCTGACACTTATCAGGTACCCTTTAATCATTACCTAGCTAAATTTAATACCAGGCAACTCATTTAATCTTTGTTCATAAATCCTCCCATTTTGCATTTGCTTTCCTCTGAAGCCAAACCAGTTTATTAATATCTTTTTAGGTCTGGTCTGTGTTCTTTCTGATGTCACACCCACACAGGTCCCCTGACTTCAAACCCCTTTTGAAATGGATGAAATATGGCCACTGCTAAGTTGCTCTGACTCTTTCCTAGTTCTTCCAGTGTGTCTTTCCTCCATCCTCAAATCTCCCTTCCCAGGCACATGTTCTCTATCTCTTTCCATTCAGTCTTTCAGCTTTGAAGTAACGTCTATCAGACTTGAGCAAACTGGTGATTGTTCTCCCAAAAGTAAGCTACCTGTGAAGCGAAACTTATGCATCTGTTGGCATCTTCTGGGTGTCTCCTCCTTTCCTGACAAATTTAGACTGTCCACACTATTACAATTACACATTTTGGTATTTTAAAATAGCACCCACGACAAAACCTGTTAATACTGCATTAAGATAAATGGAGTAGTTGAAGAATCTCTGCAAGTCTGGCAAATATGAATACAATAGTTCCATCGGCAGCTTTTCACCAAGGTTTCAGCTGTAAATAAAACAACCTTTTCAAAGTAAAAAGTGATCTGTAAAACAGGCTGAGTCTCAAATTGAAACAAAAAGAGGTTACTGACTCAGCAGGACTCTGCCCCGTTTGATCTCACCCTTCCTTTGTGCACTGTCTATTCACTGTAAGTTCCTTGGGGCATGGATGGGATTTTATCTTTTCAATGGTCCAGAAAGTGTTCAGCCCATTGTTACAGGTACAGAGGGAAACAAAATATATGCTATCTTTAGCTTTGCAGCAGATTACTCAGAATCCCTCAACTTGGCTCCACCAACACCTTTTATTCTAAGGGGTAAGGCAGACTTTAAGGGTTAAAGGTAGGGTAGACTTTAAGGTAGAGGTTAAGGGTGCTAAAGGTAGACTTTAGTTGGATGAGGTTCGAGGCTACTTGGAATTCAGCAGCATCAGCATAACCCTGTAGCTGTCAGTAAGACAAACAGGTACCCCATAAATAGGGTCCTAGGAAATTAGGGGTTTTATTAATACAAGGCAAATACATAGTAAGAACAGCCTTGCTCTAGTGCTTTTTCAGTTGGTTTAGACTAATAAGATCCTCAGGATAAAGCCTGTTCTCTCTCTTGATCAAAATCCAATATTCTAGTGAGCTTTTGGAAATACTATTTGAAAGACTACAGCAGGACACAGGGCTGATGGGCTTCTGTTTCCTTCTTAATGAAGACTCCACATCGTCCTGAATTGCATCTGAAAACTCAGACAAGTTATATCAGTAAATACCTGTACATCTTTCCTGTTGCAATATAACATGTTCCTAATGAAAGTGCGCAGGCACACAGGCTCCTGATGGAAAATCAAAGGGTCTATTTTCCCACTGAGGCATAGGGGATTTACATTATAATCCCCATTAGCATTGATAGAAATTACCCATGTAAATCTACCATAGGTACTGGAAATGGGAAAAGAGACCACCAATATTTCATATCAAAGCAGGATTCTACTGACTTCATACATATTCATGGGGTTTTTTTATTTTCTTTTTAGCCTCCCTCCTCTGATCAGTTATTGTGTTATAAGAAACATCTTGTAGAGTGTTTTCAGTCATTGTTCCAAGCACTATCTTTATCGTTTTTAGAGGACAAAAGCAACCCTTTTCAACTTGTTATAAATCATTTTTTAATTTTAAAAGGAGAACAGACTTTTTATTTTTATGAAGGAGTCTTTAAAGAGCCATCTCCCTCTCTTTGGAAGATAGCCAGCAGGCAAATTTGATACCAGCTTCTATGATTGAGAGAAGAAGATGACACAAGTGCAGTAGTTGCTTCCCCGGTGTGAGCAATAAGTAGCCCAGGACAGTGGTTCTTACAGCTGGGTCTGCTGAGAGTGAGTTTACCTGGTGTAACATTGCTACCATGAGTTTATATTTGAAAAGCATGCAAGCACAATACCTTGATATAACTGAAAACCAATTCCACTGCTGCATCACTGCCAGATTTGTTACAGAACACAAACTCAGATGTTGTAGACAGCTCCTATGAGTTTGTTGTGTCTTAACAGGGCAGACATGCTACTCACTGGTAGTAGCTCCAAGAGGCTTCCACTAAACGTAGAAGGTCACAGGCTTCTAAGTAGTGACTTGTGGAACCACTGCCTTAAATCTGGTTCAGGATAAATCACTTTGCTTTTCAAGTATGTTCCTACTCTTCCCTCTGTTGCAGCAATGCCCAAGCTCCCCCCATTCCTCCTTTTCCCTCTCTATTTTTGGCAATACTCTTTTCACAACTGCTTTCTAAACCAGCACCTATTAGACATCCATTCCAGCCTCTCCTTGAACCACCTCTACCATGTGAGTAGATAACTAGTTAGATGAACTTGGCAAGCTTATTACAATCAAATTTGAGTAATTTAGACAGCCTGAACCACGTATCTTGGCTTCCTGTATTGTATCTACCCACAATGGACAGAAACAGTTTCTGCACTCACCAGTCTGCTAACGCCTGGACATTTCCCAGTGATGACTTAGACCTGACAGCCCTATATAATAAGCTTACACTCCAACTGAACAGTTTTGCTCTGATGAGTTTAAACACCATGGTAAGTACCAAGGAATATTATCTTCCTTTAAGTACTGTTCAGCATTTCTACATCCAGCTTTTAAGGACTTTGTCCATCCTCTGAATAACATCTAAAATACTGAGTTAGATGCTCAGGCTTCCAATGCAAGGGATGGGGGAACGGCCACACAGAAGAGCTGCGTGCTGAGTGAGGAGCAGTTTCAGAGCTTGCCCATGGCCCAGAAACACATCAAACGTTTTCCTTTCCCAGAGACCAGTCTTTGGAGCCAAAGCAGCAGAAGTGCCTGGCAGGATCACAATACCCCACTGGAGGCAGACACCTCTAACCAAAGAGCCTTGCAGATCATTTTTTCAAAGGTGGCCAGCGGAGAGGGCTCACACCCATCTTTATGTAATAACCTAAAAGACTGCATTCCTTTCTGCAGCAGGACAGCTGCAGAGGGAGGGGTGGAAGGTGCCTCCTGGTGCACTTCCCCAAGAGCTGGGAGCCTGGGCATTCCTCCTCTCTCGCCCAGGAGGTCACTCAATCCAACCCTTCTCCTTGTCTCTCTCTAACCTGCAAGAGATCATAGATCAGCCAAACCCTTCCTCCTTGTATGAAAAATCAAAGCACTAACATTTTCTTGCATATGTGGCCAAATCTTGTCAACATGTTTTAGCTCACATGCTGAATCAGGCCCCTGAGGGGACAGAGGTGCTGCTCCACCTACTTTCTGGATGGAGGAACTAGGCATGTGCAGGCTTGGGCACTTCTGTGCATGCAGAGAACTGTCCCTGTCAGTGCCCAGGGACTCTCAGGGCAAAGAAAGATGTGTGATGAATTTCAGGTCCTTCCACACTTTCCAAAGGACCTGAAATGGGTGGGATTTTGAAAACACAGCTTTTTATTCTGGAGTAAAACCTCCATACTCTGGAATTTTAAACAAGAGAAAAGCATCTTAATGGCACACTGCCATCTACTTTAGGGCAGAACCCTCTGCCAGCAGAAGATGGACCATGCTCCATACAAGCTGTTCAGAGATAGACTCCATCATCTCTTCTCCCCAACAGTCCCATCAGAATAAAAGCCTAAGGCTGTGATGGGATTTTGTACCTGTTGTAAGGCTGATGCCATCCCCTTCTGAAAGTCAGTAGAATCCTGCTCCACAAGTGGTGTCACAACAGCGCTACATTACTCATTGCAAAGAGGAGTGGTAGAGGTTGACATTTAATTAGCTATGAATATAATAACAATGGCAAAAGCTGTTTTAGTAAGTACTGTATAGAAATTAAGCCCGCAACAGCACTGAGTAATTTTGTCCAATCACCAGGAATCCATTTTAAAAGCTAAGACAGATGGTAGCAGAATGCACCGTGCCCACTTTCGCACCTTTTCAAAGTGATAACTATGTGCTCATTTTGTAGACTCTGAACTATAAAACTGCTCTCAGTGCAGTGGTACAATATATCATCACAACAAAGGCAGAAATTTAGTACAGTACAGGAGAGAGAGAGAAAAAAAAAAGTAGTATTCTCAGTAACTAATGCAGAGCATACCATTGGATGCCACGGTTCGTGTTTGATTTTGGAACGTTTTGGATCGAGTTCCGTATTGCCCTGAAAAATGGCTGGCTTGGGGTGATAATTCATTCCATGCACCGCTCTGTGAAGGATGAAGGCTTGTCTGGGACTCTGCAGGGACATCCAGGCGCTGGGCCCAGGCTAAGTCTAAATCTTGGGGCTCCTCCTTTAGTTTTTCCCCTTCTTTGCCAACTCGTTGATAGATTCTTCCAGTGCTGTCATTCAGTAATCTTCTCATCCCTGTAATTTGTTTTTTAATTTCCCGGCTTTCATCTCCTAATGAAAACAGAGCCACAGTTATCACTGTAAATTAGCAACAAGGGTAATGGGTAGAGAGATTAGGGATTTTAGATGCCAATAAGAGTTGGAGTATAAAAAGAAATAAAGATGAGACAGAAAAAGAGATGGTTGGGCGGTTGCTGGTATGTACCAGGTTATGCTTTAACACAGCGATGGTTGACATCTCCCATGGTTGAAAGACCTGCTGAACTTGGCTTTCTTGGTGCTGTTTCTAAAGCTTTGATAAGTAAGATTATTTTTTCTGCAGAAGGAAATAATAATAGCTACTGCAGTTTCAAATAAACCATCCTTTTGAGAGACTGATCCTATTCAGTTGCTGACATCCGTGGCTATTTTCCCCAAGTAAAGCCTAAAGGATCAGATCTTTCATATAGCAGTTTGCTAGATGCAGAAGGTTAGATCCCACAAAGGAAAAATAAACCACAAAAAGCATCACACCACACAGACACACAGAACAACACTGCATCTATTGATTTTAATGAGCAGGATCGGTTCCATAGGCCACAGGATTGAATAATACTGATTTATACAGGAATAAATTAAGAGGCAGCTAATACACATATAACCATATACAGCCTACCATATACTGCTGGAGGTCTTAAAACTGTAGATTACGAAAACAAAACAAACCATTAAACAAGAAAAATTTGCGTGTTCCAAGTAAATTCAAGGCATTTAAATAATAACAATTACATACTTTAATACTCCTGGCACCATTTAAGTATTAATTTTACATATGAAACTGTTGATTGCACAATGAATATATGTGTTTTGGGCAGATAGCAGCTACTTTGCTCATTAAAGCATACATTACATCTCACTAGTAAACTAGTAACTAGTAATAAGATCACAGCCCCTTCTGAAACAGGAAGTTTCTATTTTTTTAGTGGTAATAGAAAAATCGAACACCCTAAGTGGAATAAGTGGAAGAAATTGATGAATCAGCCTTTCTTTATAATGCACTTTATACAGTAATACTTGCTATCCTCTACTGAGTTTACATTTGCGCGTCCCAATGTAAACCTATTTTTGGCAAAGCAATAGTGCAAAGGAAACTTCAGAAGGAAACACCAACCACCCAAAACCCAAGACGCATCGTGCATCATAGACTCATGGAATGGTTTGGGTTGAAAGAGACGTTAAAGCTCATCTACTTCTATAACCCCCTGCCACAGGCAGGGACACTTTCTACTAAAGCAGGTTGCTCCAAGCCCTGCCCAGCTCTGGTTCAACGAGACATTTGACAGTGTGTTAATGCCAGGCACAGGAGTAATTTTATCAACTCAAAAGCACTATTCAGTTGCCTAAACCTAGGAGCATGCTTAGGTAGCTGGCTGAACCAGACAGCTAAAGAGCAGCAACCCCCTCCACAACACAGGCCAAGCTCAATGTGGCTGGGAATTGCTGTCCAAGCCCAGCATACCCAGGGAGGCACCTTAAAGAGGGAGGCTTTGCTGTAGGAGGTGAAGCAGCAGAAAGGGACACAAGCTGTACAATCTGCTCCAGCCTCTGCTGAATCAGAGCATCTCCTGCTTGACCCGGTGCACTGGTTCCCTGGGCCAGCGCCAGCTGGCTCCAACCCACCCTGATCCAGCGGGAAAGTGGGTGGTTTGCAAGAAAGCTTCTAGTACAAGCTTAGAGAAACATGTGTCAACCCTGCACACGATACTCCAGCACTGCTTCCACTCCAGCTACAGCAGCAAGAAACCGCCTTTGCAAGGAAGTTCTGCATTGTGTTTACTTTGTCAGTTTGCCTGTGGATTTGTATGTGGGTGTGATTTAATTAACAAATCACAGCCCCAGCTCCTCTAAAGTGACACTTTCTGGCCCTGACCCAACTAAGGGTTGACTGTTTGTAGTTCCCAACCTCAAAAGGCCACAGAGTACCACCAGACTCCAATTATTGAGATACTTTACATTGCCTTTCCCCTGTACATGGCTGTATCTGCCCATATCCAAGCTCTGAATGCTCTTTGCTGCAGCAGAGCATGAAGCAATCCCTCACTATCACATCATTTAGCAATACCCCATGTTTTATGTTGGCAATTTAGATTTGTATTCAACAGCAAAATGTATCTGAATATCAAACAAGCTTCCCACCCACCTCCTCCTGTCGGGTATAGTGACTGCCTGCTACGTGGCTGGTCGGGTGACACGTTGTTGGAAAGATTAAATTTCCCTTTCCCAATTACATAAAATATTAATGTTAATTGAGCTTGTTCAGCCTTGATTCTGCTCCCTTGATCCTCCATATAGAAGTCTTCCCACTGACGAGCACACTTACCTCCAAATAGAAAAAAACCCTACATTCATGTCACAACAAACCCTGAGCGTGCATCCTACATAAGCATGTCCTTGTGTTTAAGTAGCTTCCTACTTAAAGCAGGGAGATTCAACCTTTGTGAACTTGTTTGTTAGGGTTTTTTTTTTTTTTTTTTTTTTTTTTTCCTGTGTTTTTTTGTTTTTAGGGATTTTTCTGCTTGGGGTTTTTGGTGGTGGTGGTTTTTTGATTGGGTTTTGGATTTCTGAAATGTCTTCTGTTTTGTAAGGAAGGACATAAAAAACACGCAGGCTGTAACTAAAACCTTAATTTAGTCTTCAGTGCAAGTTTACAATCCCTCTCTCACAATTATGATTTTTAATCTGTAAATGGCCAGTGACAGCAGCGTCCTTCCTGACACAGTCTAAATCTGCAGGCAGGCAGGTAATAGTACAGATTTAACTTCATGCCCCTGGTTTTCTCATCTGGCTATTATCTCTAAATCCCAATGATAGCATTTTGTCATCAGCTGATGATTTTCACACATAATAATCATGTAATTAAAAAAAAAAATAAAAAAAAAGAAGATGGGGCACAAAAAAAAAGAGCTTAAGATACTGCGTGCTACAGAGGAACCGGCCTTGCTGTTTAAATGCTGAATAGGATAATCATACCGTTTAATACATAAAAATCTGCATTACCTATCTCTAAAAGCCCTCCTGAGATGGATGTTGAAGCCTGAGAGGAGTGGTGCTTATTTCAGCTTCTCCCTGTGCCAGGGGTTCTCACCACTTCTGAGGGAATGGGAACACCTTTGAAGGGGAGGCTACATGATTCACTATTTGGATTCCCCATGTAAACCCTTTGGTTTTATCTGAAGCTAATGAAATTACTTGCAAAACACTAAAAGACTTAAAAAATATCACCCAAAATAGCTAAGCTTGGCAGATGACAGCCCTATTTAGGAATTTATATGTAAAGATTTAGGAATTTATAGGTAAAGATGATAACGGTCAATACAAAAACCTATGAACCATGTTTTAAAATGACTACTACAGTTGCTTCTATGATGGCCCCTTATATACAAACTGTTTCTTCCACATGAACAAATGCTTCCACATGCTTCTAAAACAAATAAAAGCAAAACAACCCCCTTTCATAAATACTATGTTAAATCCTCATAGAAAGCCATTTCCCCAAAATTCATTTCATTCTCTTCCTTACTGAAAGGGACAAAACCTTCCAGCTTTGAAAGTTGTAAAAATGTTTAAAGCTACAAGTGCACAACTGTAAACCAGAACTGCCCTAGGATGCAGTAGCATCCACAGGCTAAGTGTGCATCAGTCTGAAGTAACAGGTCTGTAAACAACTCCACTTAACAAAATGTTCTTGATAATTCATTATTTCCATGTTTTGGCCTTACGTGCCTAACCATATTTTCACTATCATGCTTATTAAGTTTGATATAAATGAAGCACACTGCCTGCAAACAAGATGTTCTACTTTTGCCAAATAAACTGTCAAGTTATCACAGTGCTACAAAGAATTAGCAAACTATATGCAACCATAATAATATGGTAAATATTGATTTTATTCCAGTATTAGAGAGCAGTAACCACACTGTATTTAATGTATGCTTTTTAAGTGTATAAATGAGTGCACAGGGCTAAGGTTGGACTGTTGTGTGAGTTTGAGGTTTTCTTCCTTTAACTTATATAAACCAATATGTTTATATGTTTGCCTGGCCCAATATTTAGCAAATAAATTCTTCATTTTTTTAACATTAATGTTTCTCATATGTTTTGGGAAACATTAATGAGTGGTTGACTTTTTTAATGCAGTTTGATTGTCTATGAATTAGTGTCTTCATTTTCTGTTGTGTTTGGGCAGATGAAACTCATGCAGAAAGTTTTCCTTTCTTGGTTATACAAACAAG
This sequence comes from Psilopsiagon aymara, assembly GCA_024733675.1. Lineage (NCBI taxonomy): Eukaryota > Metazoa > Chordata > Aves > Psittaciformes > Psittacidae > Psilopsiagon > Psilopsiagon aymara. The sequence goes on from JANRGW010035264.1 coordinate 49,747, forward strand.
GCTCTTTCCTCCCTCAAGCTGCCTATGGAAGATACTTTCTATCTCAGAGATCTGTGTCAAACTAAGCTGAAATTGGTGGATGAGATGAAAAGCTACTGGGAGGGTAGGAACAGCAACAGACAGCTAGACAAGCACATGTGAAGCAACAACACCAGCTTGGTTTGTAAGGAAACAAGAAATTCTGAGGTGAGAAACAGTGGAAGCTGATGCAAAATTCTTGAAAGCTCAACAGAAAATAAATAATGGCAATGGGTTATATAATCAAAGATATTAAATGCAAGTTTATTAGACGCCACTTGAATGCTGCCCTTCCTGGATAAGGGCCAGCAAAACTTGGCTGCTGTGTTTGAAGATTTTATAAGGGCTAATTCAGACCAGCTCCAGGAACCAGGAGGCACATGCATGTAGGGCGCACGTCTCTGCTGCACAGCCAGGCTGAACTCACCAAAACACCTTTCTGAATGCTACCCACCAGATGAAGACAGGCTGAGAAAGTTGGGGCTGTTCAGCCTGGAGAAGAGAAGGCTGCGTGGAGACCTCAGAGCAGCTTCTGGTATCTGAAGGGGGACTATAAGGATGCCGGGGAGGGACCATTCATTAGGGACTGTAGTGATAGGACAAGGGGTAACGGGTTCAAATTGAAACAGGGAAGTTTAGATTGGGTATAAGGAAGAAATTCTTTACTGTAAGGGTGGTGAGGCACTGGAATGGGTTGCCCAAGGAAGCTGTGAATGCTCCATCCCTGGTGGTGTTCAAGGCCAGGTTGGACAGAGACTTAGGTGCCATGGTCTAGGTGAGATATTCCTGCCCATGGCAAGGGGTTGGAACTGGATGACCTTAAGGTCCTTTCCAACCCTAACTATTCTATGATTCTATGGTATTCAAGTATTTTCTTCAAAGACAGTTATCCCAGAAGGGAGCTACACATCCGTTCTCAGCCAAAACCATACCCACATCAAGCTGGAACTTTCAAAGCTCAAGATATTTTTGCCACTGTCATCTTGTATTGCAAGTGGTCCTGAAATAGAAAATGGTGAAGGTCAGTATGGGGAAAATAGAGAAGCCATGTGCATGATTCCCTATTGGATCAAAGGTTTTCTAAATCAAATGGAAACTTGTGACTGCTCTGTGGATAATCTGAATCGGGCATCCGTGTATCTAAATCAGAGGGGTAAGCACACATTTCTCAAATAAGGGATGCCCACTCCCTGCTGGGGGTCAACCTTGTCAACCTGTATTGATCAAGTAACACAGACAACAATATGCTTTGCAAATTAAAACCCCAAGTCAGTCAGTGGAACAATGTCACAGAATCACACAAGAAATATGAGTTATGCGCTGGGGACTTTGAGTAACCCAAGCTAATATATAGGGACATTTAAGCTGTCTTTGTCAAGGCATCTCAGCAGTGCACTCAAACACCATTTAAAGCACTTACCTATCCTCATGTCACCACACAAAGCACTAAGATTGTATCTGCAGGAAAACCGGATTACCCTCAAATTAGACCCCCTGCTCCCAAACCAAGCATGGAAGCACACAGGTTGATTGACACCTCTGCCTATGGAGAGACACGAAGTTAATAAGCATCACAAGCACTAATGTAGGCAAAGCAGAATCAGACCCTGGGAACATTGAGGATCTGGGGGAGTTATTTCCCCGGAAGCTGGGTCAGCCCAAGTGGCCTGGCCACTACCACTACAAAATAACTATTGTGACGAGCTTGGTGACACAGTGTCAAAACATGCAACTGGAGCAGATACAGAAGCGTAAGTTACACAGTTTCACACCACCCTGAAACAGGTAAATCACGCAGGAAAGGACAAGTGAGCAACTGTTCAATAAATGTATATATTAATGGGGCCATATAATTGAAAAAGTAGCAGTAGATACACAACAACTTCCCCCAGTTCTCAGAAATACCCCAGGTCAAGATCATGTTTCAGCCCCAAAGGGAAGGCTCACAAAGCCAGATCACTAGAGACCACAGATACATAAAATAACCTTTTATGCAGTCTTAATCACAGAAGCTGCTGGTGCAACAGTCAGACCTGGGATACAATTCTATTAAAAGTAACAAGTAACTTCAGGGACTGGCCTTAAGTCAACTTTTTCTCTGTGAATAACTTGCAAAGGCTGTTATTTCTAGGACAGAATAAATTCTTGATATTAGCGAGTAACTTTTGCTCCCCTGCTCCAAGAAGACATTATTTATTTTTACCATAATATAGAGAAGTTATTAATCTGCTGCCTTCCATTTCAACAATGCGAAGTGCTGTAAAATGCACAGACACCTGCATTACAGTACATTTCAGTTCCACTTTATATCAGTCATAAACATCTCTGCTTTGGACATCTCTTCAAAACAAATGCTCCAAGCACACTGTGTGTAGCATTGGGTTTTATGAAACTATAAAAGTTCTTCACTGTTAATTACACAGACAAATGTCTCATCACACGTTTGATTACCAGGATAATATAATTAGTTTTCTACATTAACCTTTCCAACATAGAGCCTGAATTTCAAGTTGAAAGCATTGTAAAAACACTCAGGCTGGCTGGGGGTATATTATATTTCTGCTTTTTTGTGATGATAATAAAATACTAAGACTGGAGGGAAAAAAAGAAAAAGCAAACCCCAAAAACCCAACAAAAAAAACATCAACCCAGTGTGGTATATGCAAAAGACAGATAGATATATACACACAACCGAGGTTTGATCAGCACTGTCCACAAGACATGGGTGTACAGTCCCCTCATATCCTTGTATTTCCAAGCCTGGGCTAGCAGCCCTGTGACAGAAGGTTTATGCTGATAACTGGTAAAAGCTGAAGTCAGGTCTGCCTTAAATCTTGCCTGTACTTGAGGTTTAAGCACTTCATTCTGGGCTGCTTCCTCCTTTTCAGGTTGAGCAGTTTCTCTTGCAATCAGATAACTAAGCCCTTCCCTTCCAAACAAAAGAGATGCCAGTCCTCATCTGCAAAATACAGTAGTGACATTCCTCCCACCCAAAGGCTGTGTTTAGTATGTCCTTTGTCTAGAAAGAAGTTCTTGTTTATCATCTTATCAGAACAGAGAATTGGAGAAGAGGACAAGCTGCAACATCTCCCAGTCCAACACTGCACCACACAAGCAGACTTCACAAGCTTACCAAGCTCCATTCATCACAACCATCAGAGGTCACATCCAGTACCTTGTCCACTAATTGTGCTGAAGCTTCCTCCAACTTTCAGCCTACAAAGCTGTATTCTGCCCATCTGTGCTGGTGCAAGAAAGACCATCTAGGTTCAACAGGTCTTTCCTGATATTTAAATTTATCTGCATATTAAACAAACTGGATTCGTCCTACTTATTCATTTACCCTAGGAGCTCCCCTCTTCTCAACAGTTCAGTTTGAGTTCATCCTTCTTAACTGTGAGACCAAAACATATGCACATCTCACTCCTGATAGAGCTTCACTCATTCATATACTGGCATTAACATTTCACCTTTTCTAAAGCCAATAGTTTCAGTGATGTATCTCAGCATCCATCCACATACTAAAGGCTGCATCACACTGAGGTTTCAGCAGCTGACCCCAAGAGCCAGTTAGGGAACAAACCTACACTGGAGAACAAACTGAACTCTAAACCAGCAAATGGGAGTGAACATCCTTCTGGGATGAATTTTGGCATAAACCAGTGAAAACAGGTGAAGAAGCAATTATACCCTGAAGCTCCTCATAAATGGACACTGAGCTGGGGAAAGTGTTGTGATGCCACCATCCCTGAAGCACAATGAAATATTACTCCACGCACTGTGACTTTTTTTAAAGGAAAGCTGCAATGCCAAACACCACTCTTCCCAGATCCCCACAGAAAGGTGGGAACCCAGATTTCAAGTGCTTTCAGCCGAGTTAGTCCCTGCCACTGCTTTCCCTGTGTTTCAGATCAGTGTCTTTGTCACTAGGAACCTGGATGAAGGCACACACCAAAGTAACCTACTGAAGATAAAGTGAGAAGATTATGTGAGCTCTGAGTAAATTACTGAATCGAACCCAATCCCCAAGGATTTTGTCTACAAATCTCACACAGTCATTTGCCATTCAGCCTTGTCAAAACCAGCAGGCTTTGAGGAAATCTGAAAGTTGGACACTCAGGATATTGCCAGGAAATAGCATCTTTTCATAGGAGCTGAAGGTGGGCCCCCAGGACTGCAACACCATGCTTCAGTACCCGATAAGGAAGATCCTTGATAGGACTTACATTCTTAAAGGTTAAATTCTGACTGGCTCTTGAAATAGGTGAACTTTAGGCACTTAAATGCCAGAGCACATTCAGCAGCACTGAAAAGCTGGGCTTTCTCAAAACAAACCCCAAACAAAATCCAAAGAGAACACAGACCAAAGTCAAAATCAATTGTCTAACCCACAGTACAGATGTCAAAACACAGACTCCTGCAGACTCTTAGAAGGATCCTGGCTTAAGCAGCTAAACGCCTAATTCCTGCCAAAGCTTTATCATGACTTAGGGTTGGAAGACAAAGCATTCAAAGTAAACTTCTGGTGGAGCTCACTCCATCAGGTTTATCAGACCCCACCAAAAGTGCTTATCAGACCCCACCAAAGGTGCTTACAGAACATGAAATCCAAAGACAAAGCACAGCAGCCACATTTGCTGCTCTCTGGCAATGGGTGTAGGAAGAAATGTTTGCTCAAAATCCTAATGGTGAGAAGCTGAGAATTTCACACAGCTCTCACCCTCATGGAAATATTCCAGCCATCAGAAGATTCCACACTGCCCGGGACATCCTCCTATTCTCTTACATTTACTTCTGACCTCTAGAAAAGGTTGTGGCACTATGACTTAAGGAGACAAAGGCATTTTGCATGCAATGAAGACTGACTTCGGTGCTGATTCACGCACTCCAATGCTTCTTGCTGGCTCCAGGAGGCAACAGGCACAAATTACAGAAACCTTAAATCACCCTTCAAAACGCTTAGGCTCCTGGTGCACTTAAGGAGAAGCAGACACCCACAAATTCCTTGCTGCAAAGGCACCTGCCTTCTCCAAAGCCTGAGCAAAGTGTCCAAGAATTCACTTTATACAACAAGAGTCATTATGATAGCTCAAAAATATGGCTCTTGCTCCTTTGAATTTGGCCTGCCAAATTTTTGCCAGGAGGTGCTTTACCCAGATGAGGTCCTACATGAGACAGGAGGGGGCTGGAAGCAGGGAAGAAAGAAGCACTCTGCAGCTGGGACAAAAAGGACGCAGACAGGAAAGATAAAGGCTTGCTGATGACCAGTCCTACCATGCTGGAGTATATATCTTTTGTATATCCACTTTGTACACTGTATACTACTACTTTGTTTTCTTTACACATTTTTAACTGTTGATTTAATTTCATTTTGCCATGGCAGGATTAGCAAGCAAGCTACAGAGGTGAAAGGACATTACATTAAGACAGCACATTAATCCTTTATCCCACCCAAGGCAGAAGCAAAACCAAACAAATAGCAGCTTCCTGGAAATTGAATTTCTGTTATCCAGATGTCAAAGATGTAATACCCCAATTACACAAACTATTGCCAGTGAACCATGCCAGGGAATATGCAATGTAAATGGGGTGAGCACAGAGCTGCAAAACTGCAGAGTCAGCATCTGGCTCTCTGAGCAAGTGATAATTAGCACTGTGTGTAGACACTAATAAACATTTATGTCTGAAATTACAACTTTTAGCAGTGTTAATAAAGGATATATTGGCAATTTGTAGAATAAAAGGGTCTTGAAAAGAGTGTCATATTAAACAATGGCAGGCTCTTCCTGTGCTTGCACAGAGAGTTTTTTCCTCCCTAATTGCAAATGGCCACGCTATGTTGCTCAGAAATTAATCAACACAAGCACATACCTAAAAAAAATGGTTGTGTTTCTTTGGTCTCCCCATTAACATCATTGCTGTAGTCAGAGATCTTATATATCTCAGGGTGGTAATCTGGAATGAAAAACAATAAAAAAAATTAGAACTCAAGTGATCTGGAAAAAATGAACACTGAACACATTGCTACAGTTTTACTACATAATTTATCAATATCTCTGCAGTTGATTTCATGTACATCAAATTAACCACAGAAAATGTGCTCTGTATCAGCACCTCCTAAAAAAAAACTTTGCTCACACTGGAGAGATTCAGCTCCGATATTTCACAGATTTTAGGGAATAGCTACGCCTGCCCTAAATTACTGTGTTCATTTTCACAGCAAATTATCCCACCAGATGCCAATTATCTGGCTTCTTGCTTTACAGATGGAAAGCAGATTTAAAATGAAAACTTTACCTTCCCAGAGACCAAGGGGAACTTTCAAACTTCACCTCAATCAGAAAATCAGCAGCATACGTCAGGGCTGCATCATTCAGCTACACTGGTGTGTATTTGTGCCACTGGCCTCTGAGTTCTAAAGACAGGAGGATCAGGGACACCTTAGGATATTCATCTAGAGAAACTAAGGATGGCTCTAAGAATAAACACCAGCATCTTGTATCCAGAGATGTTACAGGATTAAAAAGTAATAACAAACTAAAAAATTCACCACTGATTTTCTATTTCAAATATCTACATAAAAAAAAGAGTTTATTTTGCTGTGAAAGTGCCCGCTGTAATGCCAGGCAGGTGCTCTGTAAAACCAGAGTTGTATTTACATGTGCATACAGAGGGAATAGTAAGTCCAAGGAACAAACCATGTCTAAAGGCAGCTCTCCTAGATGCCATTTCTGCCTCTGCTACTGGCACACACTTTGTCCTTCGGCAAATCACTCAAGACTGAACTATCTATTCGGTGTCCTGAAACAGCCACCTGCCTGCCTCACTCCTTTAACGCCCTCCAAGTTCCCAATGCTTTCAGCTACTCCCTCTGTAAACTCGTTTTTATGTTTACCTGCCTCACAAAAATCAAGGCAGAGATTAACTCATGGAAGAGCACTTTGGGGGATTCACTTAAAAGGCACAACAGAAACACAGGGTGGCAGAAGCAGCTCCTCCTCCTGCAAGCAGCACACCTGCACTGCTGAGAAAACAGCTACAGGATCAGAAAGGTCTCCTGGAAGCCAAACCTTTCTGTTAGGTGCTGTTTATTTGTACAGCACTACTGTCTCGAGGGTGCAAGAGGGGGAACAACCCAGTAAGTAAATGAGAATTGAGCCTAACACAGTAATGCAACAAGAGAAAAGGGCCTGGAAAGAAAATGCG